>PVJD01018088.1:0-15535 GCA_004026545.1 Mormoops blainvillei | reverse complement strand
GTTTACTTCAACTTCATATTTACAGGATAAATGGAAAATTGTTAAACAGTAGGTCTTTGAAATGGAATTGCATAGAAATTCAAATTCCATTTTTTAATAAAGCCACTGACTTATCAGGTGAAAACTCTGACCCTAACACGTTGCAGTAATGATCTGAGCGGCAGACGCTTGTTTCTGCAGAGCACAAAGTGTGTCAAAATAAACCGAGTCCACGTTGGAGGCGCATGACCGTCTGCCAGTGGAGTTGGCCAGGAGGCCAGATGCTGCCCCTGGAAGAGCTTCCTTCAGTGACGTGGCATCTGGACGTGCTTGATTTTATGAGGTACATCGATTATGATGCATTTGGGCATTTTCTTGGCCCTGCATTCTGGGATGAGCACAGTCCAGCAGATATGAGGGAATATGTGAAACCTCCTCTCAGGAAACACAGAGGGGATGTACAGAAACGGATAGAAAAGACACAGCCTTTTTCTTCACTCGCCAGTGAAATCAGGGAGAAATGGCTAGTTCATTTCTGGCTTCTCTATCTCTCTTCATACTTCCCTCTGTGGATAAACTCAGCCCCAGGCAGTTCTTGTCATCAAATCTTAGGGAGAGAGTGCTAAGCTACCTTCATCCTGAGAGAGTAATACGATGACACATTGAAGATTCAGGGACCAGCGAAGGATCTGGCAGCCAGTGACAGAGACAAGAACTTGTGCACTAACAGCAGGAGTGAGGAAGGTAGTGGTGGAAAAAAGGAGAGAGTGGATTTCGTACAAAGGGAAAATGTTGGGGCATGTTTTTGTTCGTATATGCCTGAATCTTCAGATACAGATATGTGCCTTTGTCCTAGGTATATCTTTGAATCTTTGCAACTATTCAGTAGCTACGTTTGGGAAGTTGAATTACATCGAACTGATCAACTCAAGTAAGTCACATGAGAAGTTAAGGCCGACAGCGTTGAAGAAAAACAAGATTTGGAGTACGTGACGAGGTTTTCGCAAGTTGTGCAGAAGAATGCACTGGGGAAATCAGCAGAAATGATGTGGATGAAATGGTAGCCTGGAGTTTCTGAGAGGTCTTGAGAGCTATACAGCAGTTTGCATTTAATAGGATTTGTAGTGGTCCCAGGATGGAAAATTTGCCATACCTTGCGAATCCATTATACTGCATAACTGATGGATTCTACAAAGGCTACGGAAGATGCAATCGCGGTGGGGAGTTGCAGGTCTTTTTCCCTCATCGTAGACCAGCTGATAGAGAGGAGCAAGCCACCAGATTTTTAAAAGAGCAACACTTTCAACAAGAACAACCTTTGCATTCTAATCACTGTTCTTCTGGCCATCTATTAGCCTTTTCTCTTCAATTATTTACAAAGCGTATAAATACTTGTCAAATATGGACGTGTGTTTCTAAGGCATTTCTCAGCCAGATTCTCCGGGAACTTGTTTGCAGCATTTGAACACCAAACGCGGACGTGGGGAAGATCCGCTCTCCCTGAGGCCCAGCCTGTGTGTGCTTTAAGAACATGGCATCATTCTGAAGTGCGATAGCTTTTTGTTTTCAATAAAAATTTATTCAGCACACTGTATGAGAAGTTGGAGATGCTGTTTTCAAAAAAAGAAATGTATAATATATTTTATTTATCAATTTTAAATGGAATGAATTTAGTGAGGTTTCGAGGGAAGTAACAATATTTGCGTAGTTTCAGGAGCCCATGTTTTAAATTTTAAAATAGACATTGGGGTTATTTTTGCAATAAATATGATACTTAGACTAAAATAGATATATCAGTATTCAATACGTGGAGTGCTAACAGAGGAATAGTTGGTTCTATTTAAAAAGTGGAATAAAGCAGACAGACAATTCAAGATCTTGGCAAAAATCAATGAAACTCCAGTGAAGTGAGTAGCGCTCTCTGCCGCCTGGACATTTCTGAGCCCGCGTGCCATGCTGACCCCGGGAGCGCAGGTCTGAAATCAGGGGCACTGAGTTCTGGCACCGGCTCGGCTATGTGACAGGGCAGATCTCTGGTCTGAGTACCCCCGTGAGCCAGCTTCCTAAGAACGGAGTGAAGGTCAAATGAAATCGTGTATATACCTTCAGGTATCCCAGGGATAATTATCAATCAAAACAATATCCTTTCTGCAACACATTTTGCCTGCGATGTGGTGTGGTGCTACATGAGCTGTGAATTCTCTCCTCAATCTAATATTCTAAAATTGCAATGGGGTTTCTTTTATACTCGTAATATATTTCGATGTGTTTCTTTTCTATTATATTCAGACATAGCATGTCTCGCACGCGAGAATTCACTGAAGAACACCCCTGGTGAATGTCGCTGTCTCTTCTGGGTCGGGTATGTTTGTCGAAGGGGCACTTCCAGGAAGATTAAAAATGAGATTCTCCTTTCTAGGCTCGTCTTCACTTTTTGGGGGGGCAGCTGGTCCTCTGGCATAATAGGTGGCTTCACAAAGGGAATACATCATTAATCAGCAAATTTTTCCGAAGGCTTCCTGGTTTGTTGAACCTGCCCATGGCAGTGCAGTTATTGTGATGAGCTTCGGTATTTAAAATCACAGAATGAAAGTATTTCACCTTTTCGAAGGTCAATTTTATTCAATAATTTACATAAAAAGGTTAAATATTAAAATTCCTTTTAAAATTTCCTATCAGATAGGAGCTTTGTGAAATAACATGCAGTATGTACACAACAAAACCGGAGATGTGAGGTCAATATTGTGACTCCTAAGATGACAGTCTCCACTGGGAGTGTGTGGGAAATTAAGACGCCGAAGAACTGGTGCGTGCAGCCCATAGCCATGGACTAAGAGGTGCGGGGATGACAGGATGGGGTGCAGGGTGGAGGGGATATGGGGGGGGAGATTGGGACAACTGTAATAGCATACGCAATAAAATATACCCTACCCCTCCCCCGCCCCGCCAAAAAAAATGACAGTCCCCATTGGATTCTTTCTTCGAGAACAACTTTAGACTGTTTGGTAAAACAAAAACAAGAACAAAACTAGTACTATGACTAACAATTAGGCTTCTAAGTTCCACGTAAGGTTTCTTCCAAGCTCTATTAGTGGATAGATAACATTCTTTTAGGAATCTGCAATCAAACCACCGTTTGCTAAACTCACTTAAAATTATACATTGTTCCTGGGTTGTTGATTCATCAGTTTCATTTGCAGTTAGATTTATTCAGTTTAGTTTTTTCAATTTTAGTGATCTGTGTTTTTACTTATGTTTATTTTATATCCTAAAAATATTAAACTGTTCTATCTTGAAAAACAAAACTAAATCCATAAGAGAATTCTCACTTGTAGATTGTCCTCTGCTATTACTTCTTTCCTCCTCTAGGGAACCATTTTTATTTAGTCACTTGTTTTTCCTGCCAGTATTTATTTTTGCAAATATTATAAGCATTGTTCTGGACTTCGTTGTTGTTTGATATTTTTCTCATTCCAAGTGTCTATGGCCTTGATAGTAGCATTGGTTTCATGGGCATATACTTATCCCCAAATGTATCGAGTCGTAGATGTTAAAAGTACACAACTTTTTACGTGTCAATCACACCTCAATAAAGTGGTTTAAATAAGAATAAGAATAATGGTAAATGGTTTCTTAAATAAAAAGTTCTAGCCTATGGATCACTTCACAGCTATTGTCTTCGTTTTGAGGCTGTATGGTGTGGTCTTCAACTGTACCGATGTTTCGTGATTTGCCCATGCGTTTCTCTTCTGGAGGGCATTTTAGTTTCTACCCCAATGGCTTGTTTTGGGAAGTAGTGGCCCTGTTATTTCACACTCTGCCACTTTGTGTTTGCGATTGTTGAGCCAGGGGGTACATTCCCATGTTCTCATCCCCTCGCAGCCATTAATGCTTTCTTCGCATAGACGTTTATACCTAAACAGTGTCCTGGGGGTTTCAGTTGCTTTGATTTTTGATATTTTAGGGCACTGTATTAGTAAAACTCATCTTGCTGTGAACAGTTATAGTTCATTTGCCTCTGGGCACTGAAATACTGCTTTGAACATCCTCTTGCCTCTGTTCCAGCACCCGTTTACAAGAATCGTTCCGTGTGTTTGTACAGAAAGTCCTCACATAGGCGATGTAACCACGCTCTCCTTGGTATCCGCTAGTGGCTGCTTATTACCTGCCAGATGAAGCCCCAAGTAAAGTACTGCAAACAAGTCTGGTTACTGCCCTTAGCCGGCGTCCCATGAGCAGGTCTTGCTAACTTTCCAATGGTGTTTCCCACCTCGGTTACTGGAGACAAGCCGATCCCTTTGCCCGAAATGCACTTTGCCTCAGTTAGTGCTAAACCACTCATTGTCTTTCAAAGGCCAGTTCAAGTGTCTCTTCCACCGCCCTCAAAGATGAGATGCGCATCTTTCTTGACTGTTCTTGCACTGAAACCCCTATTTGAATGCTAAGCATGCTGCGCTACATGTGTGTATACGTGACTGCCTATTCCACGTAACTGTGAATTGCTGCACTATAGGAATAAGGTGTGGCCATCATCCTATCGCCGACATCTAGCATATGTTCGGCTCATAGTAGGCACTCAAAATGCTTTTTTGGAATTGATGTATTAGTGTTTTAAAAATGCTGAATGAACCTTATGTGAGATGCGTAATAAGATACATAAGATCTTAAATTTTAACCTGGAAAAATTCTCCCAATCTTCGACCTCAAGAGGAGGCAAACACTTAGGAAAGAGTTAAATACTGAGCTAACATTTTAACAAAGTTAGGGGGAAAAAGACCGTTTCCTGGTAAATCAGAGGCACTCACAAAACCTGAAAAGAATGAGGATTTTTAGAGCAGGCGGCCAAGAGAAAGGAACAGCCAAGCGTTTTGTTTTGGTTTTCCTCAACTGTCTTACGTCCAGCCTAGAACTGTGACACTCAAAAGGAAAGACTCCAAGGAAAGCGGACCATAGAGTTAGTATCATGAGTAGTAGAAGGGAAGATAAGGAAAGAAGGCCATTACCTTTGTCCGGGAAGAAATAGAACAGGGGCAGGTGGATGAGGGTATTAAGCGGAAGCCCATTCCTCCCTGCTGGAGCCTCCCAGCCCGGTGCCCGCACAACAAGCCATGTAAGTTTTTCTTCTCCTCGTTGCCATCGACGCTTGCAGCCTGTTCTCTGGGATCACCTAGGAGAATGTGACCATGTGCTCACGCTCTACGCTGTTCCCCACTCTGAGTTGAGCCCCCACTCTGTGGAGTCTGAGACATTATTAAATAGTCTCCAACTCCTGTCCGGCTAAAGGTAGAATTCTTGACGCCTGGAAGATCAGTGTCTGTGTGAAAGAAAATAGCCAAACATGAGCGTCTGGGTACAACTGGCATGTGGGGGAGGGAAGCCTTTACAACCACCAGGAGAAATTAGTGTCATTATTCACCTTTTGCAGATGAGAACCGAAGCTTAGTTGTCTAACTCACTGGGTCAAAGTTGCACATCTAACAGCTGGTTGAAACAGATGTTTAAGCTCACTGTTGTCCGGCATTATTGAGGATTTGTGTTATATTCTCCCCTTTGAATTGAAAGGAAAAAAAAAGAGATGAGTTATTTAGTTTGACAACACAAGCTTTTGCCCTGTCTGCCACGACAGCTCCGACCACTGCTCACCTACAGAGGACGCGTTTCTGCTTGGCCGGTGAAGTGTGACGATTTATGTATTTTGCCTCAGACTTAGCTGACAGAAAGTGGCTTATGCTGTTTCTTTATACACGGGTGTATTAAAGATGGAAGGAAGAGAAGGACGTGGATTTAGACATCAGGAACTCTGAGAGGGAACCTTACTGAACCAGCCCCTTGCAAGAGGAGGGACTGAACTCTTTGGTTCTTTTGCTCCTGCTCTACAGGGGATGGTATCCGAGTCGATTGTACATTTTTGTGATGGTTGAGGGAGATGGTGTCTATAAAACCACTGTAAAAATAAAGTGTTGAATGAATGAATGACACTTTGATACATTATTCAGCAACTTAGTAATTACATACAAACATGAATCATCTATGCGTCTTGTCTTCAGAATGTTTTTTCCAGGATGGTGATAAGACGTGCACAGAAATAATTGTGAAAGCAGGTGAAAAATCAAAAATGATGGAAGAAAATGGAGGTTAGAATAGTTCTCATGAAACTGGAAAAAAAATCACTCACTGATAATGTAAATGTTGTTAGCATTTGAAGTGTCTGTGCAGCAAAAGGGCAATGACCATTTTATTTTATTTGTACATAATGTACAGGCTTTCATTGAGAAAAACAATTTCCCCTAAGGCTGATGGACTCAGTAGCAATAGCTGTTGCCACCCTCTAAGACACGGCTTGTACATGTTATGCTACTGGAATACCAAGCCTAGGATATTCCTGCTCTTGGTATTATCAACATTATGTAATGATGTTAATGATATTTTAAATGAATGGAAGCTCTCCATTTTCCATTACCCCTGCAGAGTTGAGGCTGTACAGAAGTGGCAGGTGCTTTCATGTCAGTGTTGCTGACAGGAGACAGTGAAGCGTTATGCTAATTGTTCAGGGGAACATACACAAGTGGCAACTAGCGGTGGTTGTTAAGGTGCATTGGCTCGTTTCTTTCATGGATCCTTTTTGCAAGTAATTGATTTTTCAATCTTAGTGATAGATTTACTCTGACATCAAAACTGGGGAGTGTATGTGTGTGTGTGTGTTGCACTGCTGTTGAACAATGAGGGGAATAAGAATAAAAGTGTTTTTCAGAAAATGGTCCTTGAAATTTCAGAAAGCAACGTTCATCTCAGTGGTTTGAATCCAGGTCTAGCTGTGCCCCTCTGAGCCTGCAGTAATCCCAGGGGCTTTCACCAGGCTCCCCCACGCCCACACGCTGTGGTCGTAGCATCGGATTTGGTGATGTAATTAAGGGCAATAAACCAAGGAAACCAGCTAAAAACAAAATCACTATGTGGTCAGTTAAATTTCTCTTGAGGAATCAGAGGTAGATTTTATAGAACTCTAAAAATTCCAAGCCATGCCTCTCTTTGGACAGAAACCCAAGACCTCTTTCTCCTGTGTTACATTTTAATTTAGAATCCCATGCCTTAGCATGATATTAGAATTTAGTGAATATTCTAAGATTGCATTCTGGATTTTAACTTGTCGATGTAGTGTGTGTGTGTGTGTGTGTGTGTGTGAGAGTGAGAGAGAAGCCCATTTACTGATCTCTGTTTGATCCTGGGTAAATCCTCCCAAAAGCATGTTTTAATGGATTTATCATTTAAGAGAAATAATGATGTATAAATTGGTTTTCTATTTCTGCCTTAAAAATACTTTGAACCCAGACTTTGAATCTCTCTCTGTTCTAGTTTTCTTACCTGTAATATGAAATAGTTTCGCTAATTTTATCTTCATTAAATTATTAGAACAATGCATTTTATGTTTATAAGATGTTTTGAAGCTTTTCAAGAATGGGTCATGGTTGCAAGGTATAAGTTTAAGCTATTTTTCTTTCTTTGAAATTCACACATTGCTAAATTTTTTTTCTGTTATTTTCTTGAGAACAGCTTTATTTTTCTGTCACTTGATAACATATTCTTCTTCTGGCATAAAAATCTATATGGATTATATCAGTGAATATCTTATTTACTTCCAATGATATTTATTATTCTTTTTGGGAAATACAATCTTCATTATCATATAAAAGGAAGGATGAAATATTTTCCAGGTATATATTGTATTGAGCAAACACCTATCAATTTATTTCAAAGGAAAAGGGGTACTTAGTGAGAGCAGAAAGGAGACAAATAATCATTGTTAAGAATAACAAATACATTAATGTAAAAGACAAGTTAGAGAGATATATGAGTCTGTCCTAATTACACCAGCAATTTTCTCAGGAAATGAGAAATCAAAGCAAATATAATAATAGCAATTTTGGTAGCAAGAGATATATAAATAATAATTTAATAATTATTAATAAATATAGCAAGAATATATTTTGTTAATATGTAAGATAATAATTTTAATAAATAGAAGGGGCATACTAGGAAGAAAAATAACATTGAAATTTAATTTTGATAATGGATATTATTAGTTGAAGAGACGAAGGGTTTAGAGACAAAGTTGTTTTTCTCTTGCTTTTTCAACAATCAGGAAGCACGCAAACTTTAAGATGGGAAGGTGTCCCCTGGAGACTCAGGCGGAGTTTCAGAATGGCCCACAGCTGGCAAAGTGGCGTGGATGAGGATTTGTCTTCTGACACTTGCCCGTGAATTCCAGCATTTTCACCAGTGTATCTCACAAGGTTCTCTCGGATCCTGAGTAGACACTTTTCTATTTTTTTCCCCTACTCTCGTCAGTCTCGGCTACTGTCTGTGTTGCCTTTAACGCTAGGAAAGTACACTGGGCCATGCATAAAATGAAGTCTCGGGAAAAAAGTGAGGTTATACGGAGTATACTCAAAAACTTTTCCCAGTGTCACTTGCTTCCATCCCATTCATTTATTGGTTGACTTTTTCTTGATCCCTATTTATTCTTTAAGTTCTCCTTTGCTTATTTGTTCTGCCTGGAGGTGACTATCTAATGAAAATCTATAACATTAATTAATTAATTAATGGAATTATTTTTACCCATTGAAATTGTTTGTTAAAAAAGGTCGATGCGAGAATTGTGCCTTTGAGGAGATGGAACAATTGCACTTTTCTCTGTTCTTCCTAAATGCAACTAGAAACAGTGGGCTTCATACGGGGCTGGGCAAAAGTAGGTCTGCAGTTTTTCATATGATAAAATAATCCAATGATAAATGATACTACAGGGATAAACTTTGTTTTGCATACTCACAACTGTAAACCTACTTTTGGACCCCCCTGTATATAAAACAAACATAATTTGGTCATAATGCAGACATATCAAATATTTCAGAGGGTAACACGAACATAATACAAATGATTAAAATGGAAAGGTGAGGGAGATGGAGGGGAAGAATGGTGTCCAGCTAACTTCAAGACTAGACATCGAATTACAGTACCGAAGAAAGACGTGCCTAAGGATATTATTATGTAAGTAACCAGTAGACAAAAGGAGAATAATAATTCTTGATTATTAAAAGAAACAGTAAAAAAGAAAGAGAAAAAAATAACAGACCAGACAGCATCAGGTAAATAAAATATAAACCATCTGACAGGACAAAGACCAAATAGAAATGTGAAGGAATAAAAATGATCTGTTAGAGGAAAAGAATCAGTTTGGCTAATAGAGCTAAATTCAGTTCTGTGCTTTATAGCGAAATACACACTGGGCAGAAAGATTCAGGGAGGCTATAAACAGAAGGATGGGGTAAACATGTATCAGGCAAATGCAAATAAAAATAACGGCATAGATTACAATGTTGATGACAGGGTAAATTTGGGTCAAAAAAAGCATTATATAAGACAAAGAAGTACAGTGTACTGCTACAGAATACAATTCACATTGAAGATAAATCAGTTATCAATATATATTCATGAAACAACACAGCAGCCACTTGCATACCACATAAGTTATGGGATACAGGGAGGGACAAAAAGACTGAACCACCATTAATGACGAGAGATGTAAACGCTCTTCTCACAGACCTAAATGGACCCGTGGACAAAGAGTCAGTAAGGACATGGGCCCAAATTTAGTCAATAATGGTTGTTAAAAGGGGGGGGAGGCGGGTTGCTGTGTGTGGACACACACACACACACACACACACACACACACTCACACACACAGAAAAAATAGGAGGGGATATGTACAATGTGAAAAGATATGTGTATATATATTTAAATAACTGGGGCAATTAAGTTATGGGCATAACTTCAGGGGATACCAAGGAATTCTGCCTTTTGTTCAGTTGGAAATAACACTGTGGTTTTGGATGAAGGTGCCTGCCATGTTCAGAGAGGCACACTGAAGAGAATATTGAAATGACACGAAAGCTTCTTAAACTACCGTTAAAAAGGCAGAGGTAAAACACACGTTCAAATAGTAACAGCGGTCCAAGTTTTACACCGACCACATGGGCGACTGCGGCACTGGTACAATCCTAGCTCCAGGCCCGTCTGACAGTAAGACTTTGCCTTTGAACTGTGACCTTAGGTGCCCCCAGCTTTCTAGACTGAAAGGTGGCTGCTGTGGCATCTGCCCCCGTGGATTGCTGCGGTTATCATGCCCGATAGCACCTGCTGGCACAATACCTGGCATGATTTGCTGGGCACGTTGCTCTCTGGCAAGCACGGATGCCCAATGTTAGGCTTATGTCTCAGGGTACATTGTGAACTGGCTTTCAACTGGCCTTTTCTTTGCATTCATATAACTTTCCTCAGACTTAAGAGAATAAACACTTTGGTGGCCTGATGTATTCCCGACCCTCCAAGCCGCCCAGTTTCGTAGGAACCTCGGCTTCTCATGATTCACAAGTTAGCTGAGTGAGCCATAGAACATTATGTCTACTGCTTTAGTTATCATGACTGCTTTGTATTTTTTTTTAATTCATGAGAATTTAGATTCCTGTAGGACAGTTGTTACTGAAATTATTTTATGTAGGTCTGGGACTAAGGCCAAGGTTGTGGGTTGAACTGGGCCCGAAGCAGGAGCAGAACAATTCTGAGATCTACCGTTCTCTCAGGCCATGGCTAGTACAAGACTAATGCCTTGAGACAGCCCGCAATGACACGCAGGAATACCCCTGGCCAAGAGGCGAGTCAAGCGGTTGCAGCTTAGCAGAGTGATCCGTAACATCTGCAGTAGCACTTCTGGCCGGGGGCTCTGTTCTGCCATCTCAGAGCTGTTTCTGGCCAGGGGGTCTTTGATCTTCAGAGGAGGCTAGACAGACGGAGTAAAGGCAGGCAGAGAGCGAAATGATACTAATAAAAAAAAACACTAAAACAAAACAAAACCAAAAAACACCTGTTTAAGATGTGCCTGGAAAGGGCATAAAGAACACTAGTGTAAGAAAGTAAGAGCCCGGATGTAATGTGCTATGAAAAGATAAAATAAGCCAAGTAAAGCAATCCAAATAAACGTGGCTTTAAGAATGGTTAGTATCCTTCAGGAGATAAAATAAAGAATAGATTTGAGAAATGATAGCTGTGAAAAGAACCGAATGGAAATCCTAGGACAACATATTTTTATCCATAAATATATCATTCAGTAGGCAGGATGCACTCTGAGGAGAGCTAAATAGACAAGTAGGGAATTTGAAGGAATTAGAGTAAAATTCATACAAAATGTGGTGAAGACGGATGGAAAGATGAAAATAATGAAGAGGCCCTAAGCCAGAGGGGTGATGGATGGAGAGACTTTAATATAAGGCAAACAAAAGTTTAAGGGAAAAAAAAAAGATGAAAAAAGTTTAAAAAACAACAATAGAGGCTTGAAAAAAGCCATGTGAAACACAAATTCTCCTCCTGTTGCAGGGTTTCTGTCATATGGTCCATCTGTCACCTGCCTCCAATGCAGAGGGAGCCTTTCTCCTCAGGGTCACCTTTCATCCCTGTTTCGTCAGGCAAGGGTTTTGTCCAGGTACTGTGTGTCTAAGAGGATGACAGAATAACTAGACACTGTCAATTTGAACACCGACACCAGAAGGAACGAGGGAAGTGGGCAGATGTCCCATCTGGGCTCTTGACCCTCGTGTCTCTCCCCAGAGCCAGGACTGAGCTCTCAGTGTCTGACGCCCACAGAACATGATGGGGTATCCCTGGCTGGGCTTCCAGCCCCTTGAACTCCTTTTATCAGGGAGCTGGTCTTCTGCCAAATGTGAGGTTGTTTTTTCCAAGTCTTTACTTCCCTGGGCCCAGACTAAAGGGCTGTTCTAGCCATGACGTGTTCACCACTCCGTTCTCATCCTACCCTCTGGAATTTCCATGTGTGGTCTTCCCAAAGCAAAAGCAGACGGGCGCTCCTGACCTGCACCTGGGCTCCCAGTACCCAGAAGGTCACTTAGATAATAGGGTCACTGACATCTAGAGTAGTTCATAGGGGAAGTTCCCCACCAGCCCTTGTCCTGAGAATCTTTTTCAAAGAGATGGGGACCTGTCTCCCGCTCTTCTCAGGAAGCTACTTCATGGTGTTGGATCATGGCCGCCCCCTGGCTTCCAAGTCTCAACAGAAGCTCCAGGCCCAGCTCCTCTCTGAGGCAGTCAGTGTGACCCTCTTCTATCCATCTTCCCAGATTGTTTCACCAACAGTGAAAAGTCTGTCAGTCCCTCCGGTCTCCTGTGAAGTCAAAGTTGTCTGCAAGGTTTCGCTCTAAATTCATCCTGTAGCAACTTCCACCCCCCTGGGCCCCGTTTTTCCTGAACTCCATCACACAGTGCTGTGTTTTACAACCCACAGAAGAGCTCATAAAAATCTCCACACACACAGAGGTCTTTTCTCCTTCCTGTTGATGGATGATGAGAAATTTGCCTTCAGAATCTTGGCACAGTCTCGTATAAACAAATGCCTAGGCTAGTCCCACTCGTCATCCATCCAGAGACAAAGGGATAGGCTGGCTTGTGACTCTGTATAATTCCTAATTTGAAGACCTGTGCAAGTTTCCATGAATTCATGTTGTTCTGCCTCCTCCAAGGCCTGCCAGCCTGTCGCATTTCCGCAGCAGCCTACCCACAACTCAAGATTCTCTTCTCTGCCTTGAGAATCTCAGGAACGACTCTCGTTTCATCTTGTAGCCTTTCCTGCAGAGTCGTGGGCTCCGGAGCCCCAGCCCGGATGTCGTCCTCAGGGCGGGTGCTCCCATCCTCACCTGCTCACCTTGAGCACTGAGCCCCTCCCTGGGACTCACCCTTGGTCAGAGATAACGATCTCCCCAAACTCATGCCTTCTCTCAGGTGTCACTGGCAGTCAATGACTGGTTTGCTTGGCGGAAAGGACTGGCCCTGTGCCTCGATTTGGAGTAATTCTGAAGTGTCATCCCAACACCCAAGTCCCTTGTAGGAGCATCTCAAGCTTCTGTTGTGATCACAGCGCAAATTGGTGTCTGCCTCTTCCCAGCATGGCCTTTCTCGCTCCCTTACTGCTGTTTTCCATAGAAACAGCTCCCAGGAAAGCCGTGACATTTCCTTCTCCGCATTGATTTCTGGGAACCCCAGTCCAAGACATTTGGTATCAGGAGCGGCCCTAGGTAGCTGAATGCACCCAGGAAAATGGTGGAGGGTCACCTTCCAGTGGGCAGGCGAGGAGGAGGACGCTTCTAGTGGGAGATGCCGTGCTGACAGCCCCCAGCTGGCCGTAGCGGTGGCGCCACTGAGGGGCTCACTGAGGAGAACTCTGACAGGGAGCCAAGGGGCGGGGTGGGGGTGCACTGGGAAGGTGTGAGGGAAACGGTAACCGAAGGGTTATGGAATTGGGTGACAGCTGCTAGCATCACTGACCCTGTGGGGGAAAGGTAATGATTAATCAACAGTGCAAGGCAAAATGTGAAAGCCAGAAACGCTTTTGATCACATTCAGTAAAGCCTTAATACCCTGCAGCCGGAGGGTGGACAGAGTAGAGGACGGCTCAGGGCCTAATGGTGACGGAGGCGTGGGGTCTGATTGTGCGCCAAGAGGAACGGAAGGGGAGGCTGACATACATCTCAGCTCCAGCCACGCTCCAGCGCCAAGGCCATGACCTTGAAACTTGAAATGGGGAAGCTGGGTGACGCAGGCAAGAGCCTTTAGCGTGTACATTTCGTAGCTGCCCCAGGACCGTGTCCACTCTCCTTCCGTCTGTCACAGGACAGGACGGCGACACCCAGGCCTTCTGGATGTTGTGCAGGATGTATTACTGGTTCTTTATGTCCATGGCACCATGCGAGGCTAATCAGGCAGCGTGGGCAGGAAGGGTCAAGTGCATGGGAGAGCTTGATATATGCACTACAGAGGGTAGGAAATGAGTCCAGCAATACCCCCGGTCCCGCCGTGTCCGCGCAGCTTGTAGGAACGCAGTAAGCTCAGGGCATGTTGGACTTTCCTTCCCAGGAAGGGGCAGGCTGTTGCAGCTCCGGCCCCTCAAAACCACGCAGGTCAGCGCAGCACAGCGCAGTCACTCTGGCCTGTTTAATGGGCGCGCAGAAGCCAGCTGGATCCGGCTGGGAGATGGGTGGGAAAGGCAGTGTGGGTCCCTTGCCCCAGAGTCCAATCAGGAGCAAGGTGCCCGTGCAGTCCACAGGGAGGGTCAGCTCAGCAGGAGGGACGGCGTGTGGCACTCAGCCCGCTGGTGATCAGGGCCAGGCTTCCTGTTAGGCAAGACGCCAGACTTGGGGGAAATTGTGTCTCCGTTGAGGCTGCGTTAAATTTAGGTTCCAGCTGGGTACTCTACAAGGAAGTGTCTTGAATTTACCCAGTGCGGTCAGCTCAGATAGGACTTCGTGCTTTATCTGAAATGTCTGCGTCGATCCAGATTTAAATCTGTATCTGTGTGAAGCTTTAAACACCAGGGCTGGGGAGAAAATGTGGCGCCATGGAGACGAGGTTGTCCGTGGAGCTTCTGCTGAGTTGGCCCTTGTGCTTGGTTTCTACGTGGGCACTAACCCAGGATGGCCCGGGCCGGGAAGGAAGAAGAGCCTGCTCACGATGGCCCTCAGAAAGCCCTCGTAAGCTAGGGAGTCTTTAAAAAGCCTTTGAGTTTGCATTCGTCTTTGGGGGGGTTGCGAGATTCATCCCTGGTGTTGCAGGTGAGGGAGCTTCGAGAAGGCGAAACAAAGTACCGGGTTTAGTTTAAATATATCAAGTCTGAAGTTTGTCTGTCACTGGAGTCTTCACCAATTAACCCTCATCCACTTTCTAAAATGTAAAGAGCTGTGTCCTTTATTTTCAAGCACTTACGCGCTGAAATACAGCAACGAAGATGAAATTACCTCAAAATGAGAATTAAAGCAGTTTTCTCAAAAAGGTGATTTGCTTTCTCACGTTCCTTTGACTGATGGCATTGATCAATGAGCTAGCTGACAGAGCTGGGGGTGAAATTTATTAGCCTGCCACATATGCTAATTACTCAGTGTGATGTAAATACGTGAATATGGAAAAGAAATGTCATGAAAAGTCTTTTAAGTGATAATAGGAACTTAAACTTAAATATTACTTTTCCTTAAAAATGTTGGTAAGTCTCTGTGTTGATGATCACAGAGTATTTATTTAATAGTTTGGTTTTTTTGTTTGTTTTTTGTTTTTGCTTTGTATTGAGATGTCATGATATTTGGGGGAAAATAATGGCCTGTTAGAAATTACTTTATTGAAAAAAATGTTTCAAATTGATAGACATGACAGTTTTTAAAAAAAGCTGAGAGAAAAATTGGCAGTCGCACCTCACAGAATTTCACACAGGAAATGAATGTAACCTGTAGACGTAGTGTTTTCACCTACCTCTCATTTCTCTGCATTTGAAATGTTTTCACTTCTCTCTGGGTGCCTTTCAGTTTTACCATTTTCCTACCCCTGAATTTTACTACGGTATTCCAGGGACTCATTTAATATGTGTTATTACCAAATTGTTTTGCAGAAGATCACAATGAACAATAATTTATTTACAAGTAATCTTTTCCCCAGTTAAGCAATATTTTCA
>PVJD01018087.1:0-15532 GCA_004026545.1 Mormoops blainvillei | reverse complement strand
GCTGGGAAGGAAGTCCCCAGGGGGAGGGCCAGGCCACGGTCCCCAGATATTTTAGGCATCGTGAGGGACTGGATTTCCCCAGGACCCTCCCAGGGGCCCAGTGAGGAAACTGAGGCCCAGGCAGGGCAATGGGTTCTGAGTGGCTGAGGCTCAGCCAGACCCCGCCCCCTTCCATACCTGTCCCCTCTCCCCGGCCAAGCACTGCACAGGGACCCCCACCAGCAGGCCCGCCCTGGGACCAGCCTCCCCCAGGAGCCCTGGACTGAGAGACAATGTGAAGTACCAACTGCGGACCAAAAGCAACAAAAACCTATTCTTAGGGGAAAAAAATAAATGGGTTTACAAGCTCTCACTGATTTTATGGGGTTCCCTTTGCCCGCGGTATGGTTAGTTGTGAAAACCAGTGATGAGGACACGCGGCAGCCCTCAGCACACATCGGGGAGGGTTTGGGGTCGTACGGTGACTGTGACGTCTCCACATTTGGTCCATTGCTGAGCTGCACAGGGTAGAACAGGCTCATGAAGTGCCTGACTGCGGGCAGTTTTCCTGTTTATTCGTGATTTGCTTATTTGTCAAACAGTTTCTGAGTACTCGCTATGTGACAAGCACATGCTGGGGAATGTTTCAACGAATAAGGCAGGTTGCTTTCTTTGTGACTGCTGGTCCCGGGAGCTTCCGCCCCGGTGACGGTGACAGCAGAGCAAGCAGTCTCAGCACAGCCCGTGGCGGCAGCAGGGCCAGCGTGGCCTTCGCCCGTGGCCAGCCGGGCCCCTGTCCGCGGAGCACGTGGGAAAGGCAAAGTGGTGGGAGGAGACGTAGATTTCTAAGGAGCCTGTAGACCCTGTTATACAGGGTGGACTCCATTCTGAGAGTGATGGGATATCTTTCAGTGGTTCTAAGCCAGGGTGAGCCAAATATTTTTTGTAAATGATTGTTTTGACTCTTGTGTCGAGATCAGGGGGTGGGGGTGGGGAGGAGGGCAGAGCCTACCTGGGGGCAGTGAGTTCTGCTCCGAAGCTGTTGTGACAAACCAGATCAAAGATGATGACCTCAGCCCTCCTCAAGGGAAGGGGTGGTGGCTGGAACTGCGAGTGTTTGAGAGCCATCGGGGAGGCAGAATCTCAGCACCTGGTGGGAGGCTGAGTGGTGACACAGCCCCCGTGATAGGAAAGGGGGAGGAGGAGCCATGCTTGGCCAACTGGAAGGGAATGCGTTTTACTGAGACAAAGCCCACAGAAGCAGGTGTAGGTGGGGGAGGGAAGCCAAAGAAGTCAGTGTTGGATCCGTCAAGTTGGAGATGCCCAGCGGAGAGGGGGTGATGGAGATCGTGGGCTTCTTAACACACTGATCATCTTCACCCGGTAGTAATGGAGGGACGGAGTCCCGGGGATCTTTATGAGCAACACAGAGTCTCTGAATCTCCTGTTTTCAAGTGGGTGTGCTTCGTTTTGCCGAAGTGTATTTTTTTTCCTGGGAAGAAAAACATCATGCAAGTTTGCTTTAAATTGCCCATAACTCAAAGGCAGTGAAGGACCACAGAGGAAACTGAAGGGACAACCTGGAGAAGAGGACCCCAGGGGAGTCACTTAGGTGGCCCACGCTGGGCCAGAACCCAAAGGACGGCACATGACGACAACACAGCAGAGGACAAGGGTTCTGGAAATAAGACCGAGAATCCAGCAAGGAGAGTGTCGGGGAAAGGGAGTGGGTCACAGAGTCAGAGGCCTCTGAGTGGTCAGTGCAGGCCAGGAACATAGCTTTTGGGTTTTCAACAAGGAGGTTGTGATTGACCGCGGCGAGAGAAGCTGTGGTCAGTTGGAAAGAGGGAGTGAGTGGAAGGGAGCAGGTGAGATGACAGAGACAGAAAGTGACGGAAACTCAAGAAGGGAGAGGTGGGCGGTAAAGAGGTAACTGGAAAGAAGAGGGTATAAGGTGGATATGCCCCCTGCTTAAGATGGGAGAGATTTATGCCAGTGAGTAAAAATTTTAAAAGCACCAAGAGTCTTAGGTAGCACTCAGTGAAACAAAACACACAGAAATAAGCATTTAAGGGAATCGGGTGGGTAGAGATCAGACAAAAGAGATACCAGGGAAGAGTTCCGAGTAGAGCTGAGACTTGAATGATTAATAAGCTTGGACAGGTGAAGGTGAACCCTTAACTGGAAGAAAGCAGAGAAAAATAAGAATAAACATTCTTCAAGGAATATTTTCTCAGTGAACATGAAGTCTTGAGAACGGAAATTGCCTGTAACTCTACAAGTATGAAAGTATCAACAATTACGAGATATATAATCGAGTTTACAGTTACTTCTTACATTCTCAGTCTTCACACATCAAACCATCCTACCCTTTGGGGTCACGCTGTTCGTCTCCTCATTTGGAATTCTAGCACCACAGAGGGTGCTAAGGCAGTAGCTGCTGGTGCTCCTATCACTTAGGGTTCCTAACATCATATATATAAACGCACCCATAAATAAAGGTGTTAATGGTGGAAGGAGAAAGATCCTGAAATAACCAGTTTGGCACAAGTCACTCCCTGCATATAGAGGGATTGTTACAAGACGTAGCTCATGATTAAACACTCTCTATTTCACTTCACTGAATGATTTTTCTCTTATCTTTTTAGAACGATTATACTAATGTTCATTTTTAAAGGGTCCATTTATGTGTCTGCATTGAATAGGTATTGTTGAAACAGTAGGCTTTCGGCTTATTGCCATTTACAGCAACGCAGAGGGCAGGGGTCGGCCGCAAGTACCACGAATTGTAGTAGACCCAGGGGAAGCCAAGGCGCGAGTTGCCCAGGGAGGCCCGGGTGGGTGCCCTTTGCCCGAGGGGCTCCACCTTTTAGTTAGAAGAGAGCTCAGCGTCTCTCGGCAACAGCCTTAGCCCTGCCTTGGCTTCCTTGCCTCAATCTGGGGCCAGTGTTCCAAGCAGATCATCAGTGCACAAGAGAGAAACTTGGGTCTTCACCGCACAGACATTATAGAAACTGACGCTTGTTAAAGAATCTTATTTTCCTCCCTGAGATAAAGTATTGTCCCTTTCCCCGATTCGCGACATCTGCTGCGAAAGAAAACAAATGTAAAACACTACCATATTTCTTTGTCTTCATGAAATTTGGCTTTCTCCATTTTTGTCCGAGATCCTGGAAGGGAACAGACCGGTTTATAAAATGCACACACGCACATACACACACACACACACACACAGAGTAACATTCTCATGTTCTGACTGTGACAGATCGTGGTCCTTGATCCGCCCGGCCTGGGTGTCCTAGTTCTCTGCTCTGTGTGACACATCTCTTGCTGCACACACTGTTCTGGCCTCCGGCCACGCCCATTCTGTCTACCTAGGCTTTACACCTCCAGCAGAGGAGACCTGTGCTGGGAGTATTACAATTTATAACCTGCTACCTCAACACGTACCAAGTTGGTCTTTGCAGTTTCACAGCCGAAGACTTTGGATGTGGGGATGTGTTTCTGTGGAAATCACATGTTCTGTTGGTGTCCCTCATATATCTCAGCTCTGTGCACGGGTACCACAGGCAAGGCCTTGGCCGACGACCTCAGACCACTGCCACACGGAGGAGGCTTCGATTCTCTGTGACGCTGAGCATCTCTTTTACCAGGGCCATTTGACCCAGTCCTGAGACACCTTCATGATGGTCTTACTCTGGCTGGTCAAAGGTCTTGCTGGGAAAAATGCTTCTGACTCGAGCTGTCGTTCTAGGAATGAGAACAGCTGATTATAACCTCTTGGGGGTCCATAAAATAACTGTGAAGAATAAGTTGTTTTCGTGGTTACCTTTTTTTTTTAAACAAACAAGACATGTCCTCTGGTTTAAGGGAGAACAGGACTCACCACTGTTCCTCCAGCCCACCCAAAATTGCTGTAGATCGGATTATATCACAGAAAAACCTCTCCGCAGTGGCTGAATCTTGGGTACCTGCTGGGAAACCCTTGATTTCCGAGCACAATTGTCTTACGGGAGCTTTTGGGTCCCCTGGTGGCCTGACCCACTGGGACTACCATTCCTCAGAGTGGGCTGTGGGGACAGGCTGTGTCGGAACCCCACCCCGACCCCTGGGGGCCCTTGTTGGAAGGGTTCTGAGGGTGGGGATGCCAGTCTCCCTCTTACCGAGACCCGCCGTGTGGCACCCAGGCCCCGCAGGGTGTGGGAGCCACAGTCCCGGGAGACGCGTGGGTAAAGCCTCGTTGATCACTCACTAAGACCAGCTCGACTGACAATGAACTCTTGTCTCCCCTCTGCCTAGGTGCAAATGCAACCTCCATGCCACCGTGTGTGTGTATGACAACAGCAAACTGACCTGTGAATGTGAGCACAACACGACAGGCCCGGACTGCGGGAAGTGCAAGAAGAACTACCAGGGCCGGCCTTGGAGCCCGGGCTCATACCTCCCCATCCCCAAGGGCACTGCAAACACCTGTGAGTAACTCCGCCCCTAGCCCCGTATTTTGTGCGCGACGGGCCAGCTGCTCATTCCTCTCAATGTCCCCTGCAGCTGTGCGTGGCCTCCCCTTGCCGGTTGCCGTGTTCCTCCTCGACACGCGGCTGGAGCTCTCGGCCCCCATTTCACCGCTTCTAAGCACATTTTAGCCCTCGGACCACCTGTCAAATGCAGCCTTCCGGCGTTCGCCTCAGGCGCGTTGGGAAATGATGGAAATCACCGCAGAACTTTTTTTCTAAGCGGATGAAACAGGTGCTTGCGTTCCGTCCCCCAAAAGAGTTTCCTATGCAAATAACAAAGGCATTCAAAACTCCCAACTGTAACTCAACGCGAATCACAAACAACTTCCAGAAGGTCGCTAAATGTTCACAGTCCCATTTCTCCTCCCGGGTAACCCGAGAGAAGCTTTGTTCAGAAATGCTTCCCTCTCCCATTTTAGCTGCAGCCTGAGTTTGTCCAGTGAAATAGCGGGCTTTCCCTAAACCGCAGTGGCTGAGAAGCCATGCCAGGCCTGGACCCCGTGAGCAGAGCCCTTCTGCAGACAACACGACAGAAGGTGTGCGGAGACCACGCTGGGTCCGCGTGAAGAGGGCACAGCGCTATCCGTGTTTACAGGAACCGTGAGACATGCCGCCCCATCCCACTCACGGGTGTCCGCTGAAATCCTGAACGGCCGCAGGAAAACACGTTGGGATGCCCTCCAGGAGAGAAGTCATTACTTCCACATAATTTGCCCAGTTCCATGGATGGACCCATGAGCCACTTGCAAAAGCCCAAGAGTTGCCCCCTTTCAAAAGGAGAGACGTGGTGAGGTTGTGAATATACCCACCCAAGTGAGAAGAGACAGAAAGAACATGAAGACTTGAAAAGTCACCAGCCCCATGCCAGGCAGGAAATGTTATCAGGAACTTCAAAGCAGCAGCTGGGGGAAACCAAGACCTAAGAAACCAGTATCACAGGCTCCAGGACCTGATCAAGTTAAATGTAAAAGTAACGAACTGAGCAACACGCCGTGAAGTGTAGGGGCATGAAATTGTGGTAAAATTTCTATAGAGCAAAGAAAAAAAAAATCCCTTTGCTGTAAGGGTATTCAGTTTCTCTCTGTGCTAAAGAAAAATAAGCAACAGTCTAGCTGCTAGAAATAATACATACAGTTCTGTCGAGCAGAAATGTCGGTTTTTCAAGGAGGTTTTATTCACAGAGACCCTTCCGGGCTTTCCTCAATTGTTGCGGGCCGAAACTCATGAATTCAGAGGGGATCTCCTGAGGGCATCTGTCGTGTTGCCCTGTGGCCCGTTACCTAAGGGTCTCTGTCGCCACAGTCATCAAATCGAGTTTAAAAGTTTCCCGCAGTGCAAGTGGCTCCAGGTTCATTGTCAAGGTGCACCGTTTCTTCAGTGAGACAGGGCGGGGCAAAGTGGAGGTCAGCAACAGCGGTTGGCATCCAGCTGGTCCTTGGGGCGGGCACCTTGTCGAGGTGACCAAAAGGGCAGCTCAGGTGGACTGCTGTGGACTGCCGTTGACTGCTTCTTCTTTTTAATCCTCAACCGAGGATTTGTTTATTGATTTTAGAGAGAGGGAAGAAGGGGGAGAAGGAGAAATATCGATGTGTGTGTGTGTGTGTGAGAGAGAGAGAGAGAGAAACATCGATATGAGAGGAAAGCATCGATTGGTTGCCTCTGGTGCGCGCCCCAGTTGGGGGTCAAACCACGACCTAGTTATGTGCCCTGATACCCTGATGGGAATCAAAACACACAAACTTTTCGGTGTATGGGACGATGCTTCAAACAACTGAGCACATACGGGAGGCAACTGATTGATGTTTCTCTCCCTCTAAAAGCAAAGAAAAAATGTCCTCGGGAGAAGGTAAAAAAGAAAAATACAAAAGTGACAGGTGGACACAGTGGCCAAGGACATTCAAGTCACTGTTTCAATTCTCGATATGGCAGGAATTAGATTTAAAATTGTAGAGATTATCTACAATGGTCCAGCCTTGCAGTGAAATGAACCCATTGAACTAAATCTCTGCCGTAACAGGCTGTGCGTTAAAATGCCCAAGGATGAGCGTAAATAATTTAGTGGTTTAGTACACAGGCTCCAGGATCCAGCCCTGGCTCGTCCGTTCCCTGGCTGTTGACCTTGGAAAAGGAAGCTCGCCTCTCCGGCACTTGGTGTTCCCACCTGTAATGGGAGAACAGCAGTTCTTGCCTCATAGCCATTTTGAGAGAACTGAATAAGCTAATTCTTGTAATGTGTTGGGCATAACACCTGTTAACAATCTTAAGTCTTTAAAAATAAATTCATCTTTTGGATTCTTTTCATAAGGCAGACGTGCTTTTTATTGGAGGACAGTTTTGATGGTTATAAATCTTACTTCTTAACGTCAGTATTGACTGTCTCTTAATTCCCAACCATTTTTTTCTTTTTAAGTAGAGAAAGAACTATATTGACCGCCAGTTTCTTTTCTTGTCCCGGTTAGCGTCATTAACTCCTTTTTTCATGTGATAAGATTTTCGTGTCTCTTACCTGGTTGCTTGCCCAGGAAGTCCTCTAATTTTTTAGTGTGGAGAGTTAAGCCAAGACGAGGACTCGTGACACTGTTGTACTTCTCACTTGTAGTGGCTTTTTCTTAGGTACATGCAAATATAAGCTCGTGTGCATGGCGCGCACACACACACACATACACACACACGGGGCTCCATTGGTGAATTACAAGTCAGTTCTTTAAGAAGGACACTTAGGATATGCCACATCCTAACTCAAAAACGTAAACCCTAAGAAGTAAAAACGAAGTGGCCACAGCCTCTTTGCTGATCCCTCAGCGTCAACTCCTCAGTGACTTAGAAATGACACCCCTCCTGGGTCCTCCCTGGATTTACTGGAATCTCAAGTGGCCGGGATAAGTTTTGAATGGAAAGACCTGATCCCACCCACTCTTAGCAAAAATAACCAAGAGGCTTTTGTTCAACCAGGAAATGATAAGATCTCCCTTTAAAGACCCTCAACCTTGCACCCAAAAGTACCCTAAATGGAGACCCTGCTGGGAATCACATGGCTTGGGAGGTCCTGAATTCCTGAGCAGCTCCAAGGCCACTTTCGTAGGGAGTACGCGGACCCAGGGGAGAAGCGTGGGAGCCCCAGTGCTCTGAAACACAGCCGACCTGGCCTGTGAGACCCACCCCGGTCCCCTGTGCCTTTCAGGGCAGCGAACTCGGCAGAGACGGAGGGGATCACTCTTGTGATGATATTTATATTCATCGTGCTCTTTTTTTAAAGACCCAGTGTGTGTTCCCAGTCTTAAAGCCACATGTGTGCATATCAGAATCTTTTCCTTATTTCTTTTCAAGAGAAACTATGTTTTCTGCGTTTTGTCTGTAAGACATCTTTTCCCTATTTCTTCATGCTATTTCTGATCGAATTCTATTTGGACTGTCCTGTGAATGTTACTTCTGTCTCACAAGTAGAGAGCCACACCGGCCAGCCTCATGCTTGGCCACGGTTCCCTTGGGCCTCATTGTTCAGCTTGCGACTAAAAGTATTAAGCACGCCTCTTGAAACTCTGATCCCTGTAGAATAACACACAGTATTTTTCTACATATAGATGCTAAAAACTTAATAACCCACCTTTAGAAACTATCACTTTGGGAAAGATAATATGATATTACTCATATTTCACCTACACCTCTGCTTTCCACACCGTGTTCTAGGAAGCTTAAAAGAATTTCACGGCCAAGAAAATTTGAAAAACACTATACACTATACGAACTCTTAGATAGTCGCATTACCTTATTTAAAAAGTTGGAGACTCCTATAGTGAAGTCACCTGTTTTACCCAGCGTTTCCCAAACTTCACTGTTCGGGCAACACATAAAAACTGTCTAAGAAACATTCTTTGGGGGACACGCTGTTCTAAACCATTTCTCCAGCCTGGTGACAGAGATGTCTGGGAGGCAGACAGAAAGCCCAGCCAGTTCAGCTGTGTCCCATCTTCCACTTTCCTTCTATCTACATGGTCCAATATTCTCCCAAGAAAGAAAATTAAATTGGTCTGACATTGACGTTATTTGTTTGTTCAGAAATCCAACTTGAATCGTTACGCACAATAGCCAGGGCTCCTCTAAGGGAAGATAATCTGAAGATTGTTCTGCCACCTTCTCTGGTATTACATTTGCATTGATCGCTTCATATTTGCCCAGGTGCACATGTGTGTGTCATTATCCAGACAATTTTCCAAGTGCTCAAAGTGTGTTAGTTAGTTCCTTCTTAACTCACTGCAGTCTTATCAGGAAGATGCTACGTCTTTGTGCTATAGGCATGGCTACAGAGGGAAAGAAAACTTTGAGGTTTACAGAGCTAGTCAGGGTGAGAAGGAGGATTTGAACCCAGGCGTGTCTTGACTCCGAGCACGGTGCGCTGCGCTATCGTGCTTCTCAGGTGGCTTTGGTGACTTCGGTGACCTCCTCGGTCCTGCACTGGGGAATGGGCTCCATTTTGACACCTGTTCGGACAGGCCAGCCTTCTCTGAGCCTGCTCGTCCTGCTTCTCTTCCCAGATCTCTGCTCGTTGTTTCTTTGCCTTCAAGGACCCTCCTTCTGCCTTTGCTTCAAATTCTCTGGCTCCCACCCCAGCCTCCTCTCAGCCGACATTCTTTTCCCTGACATTCCAATCTATACCTGGGTTTTTAGTTCTTAGTTTTATTGGCTTAATAGCAATCAACCAGTTACAGCCTGAATCTTTCTAATGGACCCAGACAATTTTTCCAGCCATGGCGATCTCAAAGTCAACAAGCTAGCTACTGGGTTCATTCCTTTCTCTTCGCTCTGTATTGAAATTCTGCTCCTTTTCAAGGCTGTTCCTCAGTGTCAGCTCCTCGGGGCCGTCTACCTAGATCCCCCCACGCAAAATCAATCGCCCTTTTCTCTCTCAATTCTTGGCAACGTATATACACTTACCATTGATTATCTATAACCAAAATTCTAATGATAATGATAATAACGATAGTTACTATTGATTAAATATGCCAAAGGCTTTCATACTTTATGAAGTGCTTCATGTACTTTCTTGCATTAAACCCTTACAGCGTCCCCCTGAGATATGTGATGTTTTTCCCCACTTTACAAGTAGGAAGACACAAGTGCATAGAGGTTGGTAAACTGCCCCAAGGCCCCACAGCGAGTGCATGACGGAGCAAGAATTGAACTCTGGTCTATTTGACATCGGGAGCTAAAATGGTAGCCAGTTTAAGAATGGGAGTATAGACTGTCCTTGTCCTTTGTAAGTGTTTATGGATTTAATTGTTTGGTGAATGAATAAGTAAACCAAAATAACCCTGTAACGTATGTGGAGGTACCTTGACCTGCCGTTGACTTTCCGGTGTCTCCTGGAAGGTGTGGCCTCATGGTTCATTGGCGGTAACACGAGACCTTCGGTGTCCTACTTAAGAGACCCCCTGAGGCTTTGGAGGAAATGCGATAGGAAAAAGACTCCCTTTGTTTTCGTGGGTGCTCATCCAGCCCTCCAGACACGGCACGCTGACTGGCTGGTTTTCACAGGCCCCTCCCCCCTGCAACCCTTCCTTCAAACCCCAGCTTCTCTCCCAGCTGGCTGGATGATCTTGGGCAAGGTCTTTGTGTGTGGGTTTCCCCCACCTGTGAAATGAACCTGGGTGTCGCTCTCCTCGGGTTGTCATCAAAATGGAACAAATATATGCACGTAAGGCGTTTGGAACAGTGGCAGGCACATGGTAAGCACACGTGACATCGGCTTCTATCATCGTCATAATTTCACTGAGATCCCATCCCAGTCTGATCGGCAAATTCGCCTTTTGGAGACAGCAGCTCTATGGGGAGATCAACTGTGTCCAAATGCCAGTTTGCCGGTCTGCAGTATGCGGTGACTGTTGCGGTATTCAGAATATTCAAGTCCTTATGGCCAGCGTGTACTCTTCCCTGTAATTAAGTCTCCTTGCAAAACCAGATAATCATCAGAAGGTTGCTTGGTAAGTACAGGATCAGGAAATTTAAATGACTTGAATGCTAATAACATCAGGCTGAAATACCCTGACACATGCACCTGCCCACAGGGCCAGCCTCCTTAATTCAACAGAACAGCGAAGGGCGAGTTTCCCGGTCACGCATCCCTCCTCCCAAGACAGTGCTAGGCCACTCTGCCACCAGGTGCCTCAGGATGCCCCTCTTCCTTCGATCCTTCACATATGTCAATCTGCTAATGTCACCTCTGTTAGGTTTGTCCCATGCACTCAGGCCCCGGAGCCTTCCGTCGTTCTGAGATGACTTCAGCCATCTCTGATAGGATTGCCCATACGTTGCTTTCCCAGGATAATTCTGTGAAGGTCGTCTTTTCTCCTTCACCTTCAAGTTCCTAGAAGACAGCTCACTATACCTCCTGTCCTTTGGACCAGGGACCAGTGCTGGAAGGATGTTGGGAGTAAAGGCACCAGAATCCCTTCATTTTCCTTCTTTCCCCTGTGTCTTCTTTCTTCAGCTGAGCCTTCTGGAGTTAGGGCTGCCGCGGCCACAGCCCGGCCCGAAGAAGATCTAGTCACTTATTCGATGGGCTTTTGTTCAAACCATCTGTCACAGTAGTGGTAATATTTCCTCTCAGTTCGAAACATGCAGGCATCTTGTACCTTCCTCTGCCCTCTCGATGATTCTCGTTGATTCTCCAAAGGAGTCGTGGCCGTGAGCCCTGCTTTCATCTTCTCAAAAGAACAGGGCGGCGTTGGAGGTCTCCCGCACCTTGACTTCCTTAAGCCTAGCTGCTTGCCCTTCAGCTATTTTCTTGGTGGGAGGGTAGTAACATTGGGGGGAAAAAAGAAGAAGAAGAAAGTAACACATTACAGAATTCTACTAGCTTCTCATGCTCCTAATTGCCACAGAATTCCATTACAACAAACATTATCTCCCTTGTGAAAATACTTCAGTTCTTATTTGGAAATAAAAGCAGTTGTGGAAAAAGAAATTAAAATAAATATGGGCATAGGGAAGGCTGGTTGAGGAGGGAAGAAGAATTCCAAGTGCCTACAGCTGGGCACGCACAAGCCTTTTAGGGTCACCTAACATTCTTTTTCTCACAGAGAGCCCCCACAAAATCTGTATTTGCCCCTGGGTGGCTTAGGAAAAACTACTAATCAGAGTATTCCAATAGGAACTTAAAAGGAAGGTGTGAGAAAAAGGTAGAAAGGACATAAGACAAACATGAAATGAGTTTCAACCAGTCGAGCATTGAGTTGAGCTCCAAGCCTGCATTCCTTGGAAGGCCAGGTGGTGAGGGCATCTCCCTGTACACCGCATCACTCTTGCTCTCAGGACAGAGAAAATGTCCAGAGAAAACAAAAATATTCACTAATTCTGACCTCTGAGCAGTATTTCAGTGGAACATTTTTGAGGGGACAAGACTCTACTCTGACCAAAGTGGTAGTTTCATGGATAGACGCTTTCTTGGAAACTGGTGATTTTTTTTTTTTTTCTGAAATATGCTTTGAGTGACCTGGGAAGATGCTGGAGACACAGAGAGGAATGAGACCAGCACCTGTCCCCTGTTAGCTCTCAGGCAAACACAGTCATAAAGTAAGTGAGTAAGTGTCCCAGGGAGGCCTGGACAAAGGTATGTGATCAGGAGATAGCTGGCTCACACCGGGGAGCTGAAGAAGGGAGAGATACTCCTGAGTTCTATTTTCAAGGCACGAATATTCTTTACATAATAGTTGTCACTTCACAGGGGATGTTAAAATTTTTTTAAAACTGCCAACATACATCTCAACAATTTTCCTGACTCTTATTTCTGTGGCTATGGGGCACTGTCACTGTTGTTAGATAGAATCTCACTCACTGGATTTACCCCTCACAGGTCCCAAAGAAACCCACTTTCAAGACATGAGCTGTAGTCTTCCTATCTTACTTCCTTAAACATTTTAAAGATTTTTCATGACTTGCTTGTAGCTTTTTTAATGAAATAGCTTGTAGCTTTTTTTTAATTTAGCGTTTATTAAATTCTTTAGCTGTCTGAAGAGAACCAAATGCCAGGTGTCTGGACATTAAACAAGAAACATTAGGAAAAACATAACATTGGAAAATATAGCAGTGGACAGCCCTTGGCATTCAGCAATGCTCAGCTTTAAAAATCTTTAGTCCAATGAGCAGTTTTAAAACATCTTCTCGAAGCAATTCCCACCTGATAACAGTGGAGTTGCAAGTGGATCACCTGATAGCAACTGAAAAAATTGCTAGCCACGTAAATAAGGATGAGCCTGAATTGAAAGCATCCAAACATTAGGTGATAGGAAACAGCTTTATGGGGAAAATGGGATCTCATGACAGCCTTGCAGTTGAGGTTTGTCTAGCTGCAGTGAGCACTTGTCCCCTGCACTGGCCTCCCCAAAGGAGTGGGAACGTTTGTGCACATTCCCAAAATATTTTAACCGCAGCAAGCATTTCATCAGTCTTAGGGATTGGCTCTCCATGGCAGGGGGTCCAAGCACCCTGAGAACTTCACGTTGCGTTATGCCTAGCCCTCTAGCTCCCTGTGAATTTGAAAACGCATGAAAAGTCTCTTCCTGTCACCCTAACTTCCATTCTCTTTGACAGATTACAAAAGGCAAGCGGTTTCTCCCTGTAGAGCAGGGTTTTCAATCACGGGGAAATTTGGAGCTTCTGCCATTGATACTAAAATTATGATGCTGCCATCGTTCCTCACTCAACAGGAGATTTGCAAAGGCAAAAAAAAAAAAAAAGATCCGGTATGGAGTCACTGTTGCACTGCGGCAAAGGAAGCCATGGAGTGCCAGGTCAGGAAATCAGCAGTCCTTTGGAGACATGGCATTCGGCTTGAACTTCAGTCCACGGGACAGAACTAAAACAGGGTCATGGAACTTCAGGTTTCCAGTTTGGGTTGATCGGTGACCAGTAATTAAGCTGAAGCACCTTCGATCCTGTGCATTTAGAGTTGAAAGACTTTTTTAACTTATCTACAAGCTGAAAATTGGGTTTCATTCTCATTTTCAAAAATCGTGGTGAGCTTTAATTTCTCTTTCTCCCCCCCCCCCGCCCCACCTCCTAGGAAATAGGAAAACAGCTCTTGGTTTTAACGCATACCTAGCTAGAAATCTCTGAGTCAGATACAGTGATCCGTTAACATAAGCAGAGGGCAGTTGTTCGAAAATAATTACAAAAATAGGAATTCAGTGATTCCCACAGCTACCGCCTGTTAGAACACTGGCGCGGTGTGATGAACGCATCCGAGCGGCTCATTAACAGCTATGGCGTATTGACTAGGTTCCGTGTGTCAGACGCGTTTATGGATTCTCTCATTCCATGCTCACAGCAGCCCTTGGCAATGGCAGCTTAGCCCCTTTTCCGGTGCGCAAACAGGTATTGAGAAGCTAGGAACTTGTCTGAGACCACCCAGTCAGTCGGTTGCACGGCAGGACTGCCGCTCCTTCTGACTTCTGTCTCATACTCTCAACCCCCGTGGGTGAAGGAGCTGTGCACCTCGGGCCGTTCACCAGCACTCTCCGTCATGGGCCGCCTGCTTGATGAACCGCCTCTACCAAGAGCAGTCCTCATAGCAAAGGCGGATCTAGCACGTGCTACCTGCCGCGACAAGCTCCAAGCACTTCACGCATGCCGGTTTCCGTGATCCTTGCAACAAGTCCGAGAGGCAGGAAACCCGGCCGCTGAGAACCACGGCAACTCGCCCCCAGGTCGCACGGGCCGTGCGTGTGAGAGCAAAGCTGCCAGCACAGTCAGCCTGGTGCTTCTTTCTTTGAAAACCCGTCCAGAGTTTTCACCTGGATACACACTAAATTCGTGCCCACAGTTACACCAAGTCCAGCGCGTTCGGAAGCGGTCCCGCCACCTTAGGCACAACTGGGAAATTAAGTGGAAACTGAAAAATCGATGAAGTCCATGATCAATATGAACAACTTAATGTATTCTTGAATTATTCTGCTCAATTAGCTTTCTATTACAAAGTTTAATCCACGTATCTGACAAGTAAAAGAGAAATAAAAAAATGACGGTTACAGGAAATTAATCAAACGCCATGCCAAATGACTTTCATCAGCCAACACACGCTTCTCGGAACACATTTAAAGAGATCTATTGCGTTAGGTGGATATATTTGCCCAGGTCCATGTTGTGTCTGTCTGCCGCCCTGTGCCCAGAACAGGAGTCTACTTTAATATCTGGTTTGAAATGCTCATTAACCTTAGAGGCAAACACAAAATGTTTGACGTCATGAAGCTGTCTCGAGCCCGTTCCCAAGGTCGAGCAGTAGTGCCCTAACTCTGAGGGGTCCTGGAGCTCTGCAGCAAAAGAGAAATGATTTCACCGGGTGGATATGCATGTTGTTTTCTTTGTGCATATTTCCTGATGACCTGAATGTTAGCAAGTGTTAGTTTCTGAGATTTTTATATTGAGTCAAAGATGTCCTGTCCTAATAAATGACTAACAGCTTTTCTTTGTTTTTTTCTTTTTCTTTTTCTCTAGGTATCCCCAGTATTTCCAGTATTGGTAGTAAGTAAAAAAACAAAACAAAACAAAACAAAAAAAGAAAATCCAATCACCCAACCCAGTCTAGACTGGCTTTGCCCTGTTGTTCGGTTCCTCAGACCCATTTTCCCCCGTATCCATTTCTGATATGAGTATTTCCTCAGTGGATTGAAATGTCCTGTTTGTTCTCTGCGCAGATCTGATGAGGTCCCAGATACAGTGGCTGTCCACGCAGAATCCTTCTCTTGATAAGGCATGGTCAGGGTTTTCCCGCCTCCTTTTGATCCATGAAGGCTACCTTCACAGAGGTGCGATCATGCAGGGCACCTCCGCTCATTTAGCAAAAATATAAACGGTCCCATTTGCCCACATTTAGTAACCAACAGACAAATTGAACTCTCTCCCTAGGACTGGGTATGGATTTCTACCCATAATTTAGAAAAGCAGAGATGGGATACCAGTGAATGCTCCAGGCGTATTCATTAGAATCCAAGGAAAATACCGTGAATCCAGGGGGAGGGACTTTTATTAACGCATTAACTTCAGTC
>PVJD01018086.1:0-15539 GCA_004026545.1 Mormoops blainvillei | reverse complement strand
TTACTAGTAAGAGTTGAGTTCTAGGAATGCTGAGAGCCAGAGGGCAACACAGATGCATGCAGAAGGATTCAATCACAGGTTCAGGTGCTTTCCTTCACTACGTTGTTGATGACTAGGGCATCCCCATAGAATCCGTCTGTTCAACATCTTGAGAGAACATGTGGCATTTAGTGAGACATGCTTAGGATAAGAAGTGTTTTCGAACAGCCCCTTTCCTCCTTACTGTTCATTCATTTCATTCACTTCCCATTGCTATGGCTTCAGCAACTGCAGGTTCACTTGGCCTCCCCTGTCAATTTTCAACATGCAAACATTTTAGAAACATCCATGGATCTCAAAACCCTCATGTAGGTAGTTTTTCTCTGATGTCCAATAGATCCAAACAAGTTCTTAAGCACTTGCCCTAAAATCTCATAAAAATATTCAAAAATAATCTAAAGATTATTTTATTGTTTGTTTTAAAGACTGTTATTTTAAAGATTGTTTTATTGTTTAGCATGTCTGTAATCTAATGTTCAAGTTTTGCAAAAAGAAATATTTAAAAATATGAAAGCTTTACATGGATCAACATAAGCTCATTTTGTGTATCTGTTACAAAAGATGTCAGAAAGAATGCTCCTCGAAGTCTTCTTCCCAAATACTGTAATGTATGGTACATATATGGTAGTATAGTTATGTACTTATAGTTATACAATTATAAGATACAAATATAAATATTGAAGGGGTTCAGAGCAAGACTCCTCAGAATATGTCTCTTTGACATGCAAAATTTTTTAAGCTGAAGATAGTCAAGCCTCAAAAGACTCAGCAAGAGCTTTTACCTCCCTCTTAACTGATGAAAAGAATTCATATAGGGACCTATACCAGGAAGAAGGCTATCACCAAGAAAACAGCAAAGATATGGGTGTGGTAAGCTGGGTGGAGCTCTGCAGGTCCGGTTTGTCCCTCTTTGTGTCCCATTGTATCTGCATGGCATGACAAATATTTGTTTAGCAAACATTGGCTCTTGCTATCTTATTGTGAATTGGCTTCTTTCTCTTTGTAGACTTAAATCCCTGTCCTGGTCTTCTTAGCTCATGATGGCATATGTAGCTCTCTGGGAGCTTCTGATGTCTTTGTGATACATATATATCATACACACACACACACACACACACACACATATATATTTATTTATTTAAATTTGTTTTTCTTCCATAATGCCTCATCTTTATTTAATTATTAGACCAGCCAACACAACATAAAATGGTAGAGGAAAAATTTTGTCTCTTACAAGACCTTATTTATTTATTTATTTATTTATATGACCGGAAAAAGTCCAGCCATTGTCAGTATAACAAGAATGGTTTGTGCAACATCAATGTAACAGTACATCATTGTTTTAGGGTTATTTGTCATATTTAAGTTCAGATTATTTAATTATGTTTAGTAGTCATAAAATGTGTACTATAATTTAAAATACCTACTCATTTTTCTTGGTACTAACTTTATTCCTATCACTTGCAAAGCTTAGTTTCTCATGAATTATAAAATGTATTCACAGAATATTTATCCTGATACTTTTTGCTTACTTTAACATATCAAAAGACTTTATTGCAATCCCTTGAGAAAATAATGTATAGTTTTATGTTTCCTTCACTAAACAGAGTAAATAGTTTCATTCAGTTGGAAAAAAAAAAGCTGTCAACTTTATCAATGAACCTTCAATTTATAGGATTTTTCTCCCGATTTCAGTTGAGTGTGAGTCAGAAACAAACTCCCTGAGACAGCTCTCTGATTACTCATTAAGAACAAACTTAAAAATATAGTAAGCAATTTATTATTAAATTTCTTTAGGTGAAGGCAATCTCTGGGTATGCATCTAATACTTTCCTTGCTATCTTCCCTATTACTTACTCAGGCCATGGTGAATTGGAAGCATGGTCTTTTGATATGCTAATATAATCACTCTTTTTCTTAAAAAAATTACAAAGAGATTGTAACTATACACATTCAGAATTTATCACCTACAACCAAGTACCAGATAGAGCTAAGCCTTGAATTTTTAACTTTCAAGTGCCAAATCTTCTAACTCATTTATTAATTGTCAGGGCCCCACAGTTGCCCTGTTAATAAGATCAAATTCTCCATGGTTCAAATCTTGCTCTAAATTGAAAACCTTTACAGTGCCAACAGGTTTGGGCATATGTAAATGTGTTCTCCCCTTGTCAGCGTGTCTTTCAATCTTACTTCAAGAATAAGTCACTCTGTCCACAAGCTTCTGTGACTTTCTTGTTTCTGTCACTTCTCACTTTTTACCCAGAAGAAATTCAACCTGCTGCAATGGGCAAAACATTTGTTATCTCTCTCAAAACAGCTTTCCCTATTATCTGCATTTTTAAAATTTTTTCTAAACACATCCATGCATCTACTCAGCCATTTCCAAAAAGATGTGCATTGGGGACACCTTCACTGAGCCAGTCATGGCAGCAGTAAACATCTTGCTCCTCAGGGAATTTGCAAGTTCAAAACCCCATGGTTTACATGGAGAGTTTAGATTACAATTTTTCAATATTCTTTCCTGCACATTTATCAAAAATGAATTTCATCTGCCACTGGGCTGCCCAATTCTCCAGTATGATTACAGCCATCTGGAGCTTCTCCCAAACCCCATTAGTTTTTAACTAACCAAAATAGTCTAGTGTTGTTAGAATATTTCACCATCTCCCTATTTATGTTGTCCTCTTCATCATTAACAAAATACACTGAAATACATAGGTCTCAACACCAAAAGCCACCATCCCATTCGTCATCTTTTCACACAGAGGAATACACATGTGTTATCAATCATTGCTCTAATCTCAATCACTTTTCACAAAACCTGTATATTCTGATTCATTACCATGACGCCTCATACCGACGAGTGAGAACTGAACAATCAGCTTGATGGTAAAGAAGCAACATTTCATATCCTGCTTATCTTTTGGCATTTGGAAACAGAAACTGAGCACACAGTAGAAAGACAATGAGAAAAATTGAGAAATATTTACCAAATAACAGTTGGTGTTGTTTCATAAAGTCAAGTCTAATGTAAAGGCAAATACCACAAGGCAATGCCTAATGCCCTTCCCACCTCTAAGAACAGTGCGGCCATCCATAAGGCCTGCAAGCTTTTGCTAAGTTATGACTTTGACTTTGGTGTGTTACAGATTAAGTCATCCGACCTGTGTCTATATTTCCTTTAGTATATTTGTGATAATGTTAGCCCAGGATATTATCATATTAGCTATTGAACTGTTAAAAAACTATTAAATGGAATATAATGATTAAGCCATTAAATTTCAAAATTGATTATTATTTACTAGATATACATATACATACACATAATACATAATACATAATAAAATATCATAAAGGAGAAGAAAGAGATAATAGGTAATTATTTAAATCACCATCTAATTTCATTGTGAACTCACTTCAAAGAGATAAAATTTCTGACTTCAATTACATAAATATCTTACTTGGTCTTTTTATTTTCCATAATTAAAAAAAATAATTTTTTATAGTTTCTTATTATGTCTAAAATACATTAATATTATATGATCGTTTTTCTTGGATTATGCTTTCCTTAGATTATGTTTTTCTTTATTTTTATAAACATAATTGACTAATATAGGCAAAAGTCTGCAAAAATTATAAAAGATCATATCGATCATATATATGTATAACACATATCCATATATATATAAAATATATATATGTCCACCCCTGTGTAATGGGATGATCTAAAAATGATAAAGCTTAGATGTCTGTTCAATTTTAATATTTCAGTAAATTATTTTACAGTAGGAGCCAAAATGTTAATTTCATGTTATTTACTCCTTTGAACATATTCTTCCCTGTGATTCATTAATACACTACATTATATATTTTATAAATGATGTCCAACCATCATGTAAAAACATGTGTAGGTAAACTATTTAAGTATTTTATGAAATGTTAAACAAATAAAATTTTAAAGTTGTTTAACATGATTTTATTCTTTAAATTAGAATTATCCAGAAAAAAAAGAAATAACACTAAAAACAAAAAGCATCAATGACCTAGGAAGAGGTATACTGGTTTAGAAGTCTAAATATAAATTAGTTGGATTTACAAAAAGAGAACTTTAAAAATGATAATAATATGCCACTTATTGCCATGCACAGTTTAGCTGGATTTTTTCACTTTCATATGTGTTCTGATTTCCAGCACATCCAATATGCACCGTTAACCTGTTATCTCTACCTCTTTAATTATAAATCTTTGTAATTAAAAAGTAACTTTACAATGATTAACTTAAATGAATTTGTTTTAATCAGTGCTCCAAAAAACAAATTTTTCATACCACTTTTAATAGTGGTATTATAATAATTAGTGCTTATAAATTACTTTTTTCCACCTCAATATGTCAAACAATTTAATATATCTTGCAATATTTGCTCTTCCTGTTAAATAAATGCTGTTACTCACACTTGACTAGATAGAAGTAGTTTCGTCATCTAGATAAACTACATCTCCTGTATATTATTTTTTTTCCTTCAAGAAGAATACTATACATGACCTGAAAACTACATAAATTTACTTTTAAAACTTTCATATTTGGGATTAAGTTCTCTATGTTCAAGTCTCTTCGTTAGTAAAGTCGTAATATTAATCCATATATTACCATATTATCAGAGTTTTGTGAGTATTAAATAAGAATATATACATATATGTGTATGTGTATACATATACGCACACATAAACACATGTACACACATCTTTTCCTATTTTTAACTGATAGGTACATATTTTATTTAATGTTTTCTTTTCAGGAAGCTTCATTCAGACAGACAATTCAGTAATAACATAAGGAAACTTGATATCAGCTTCTATTTTTCCTCTTCTCAAAGAGTAAAACATTAATATTTTGCCAAGCTGCCATATAACATTTTTTCTCCTGTAGGAGTCCTTGAGAATATGGGTGAAATTTTGAAGTTTCACCTTAATTAAATGGAACTCAGCTAACCAAAATTTATAAAAACAAACTTTCATGCCCTTCATTCCTAATGTTATGAGAAAGATATACATTGATATACAAAATGCCTAGCCTCTTTTATATTGTACATAATCACCTGAACCATTGGTATCTTCCTTATGCTTTATATTGAACATTACAGAAGTTCAATTAAATTTAGCATATGTAATTATTTTGTTAGGAAAATATACATATAATACAATGACAGATATTTTTTTTTACAAATATGAGAAGATCATTCTTAAAAAAACATATTTTCTACCTGAACATTCAATTAATCACACTTTTTGTTCTTCCATCTGTGGTCAGTAGCTTATTTTTTGTTACGTGTTTTTCTTAGCTGTTTTAGAATTGAATTTTTATTAACTAGAGTAAGCAAATAGATTTCCTGTGACTTGAAGCCCTCGTTTATTGACATTAGGATAAAGACAGTTAAAGCCATCCACCATATTCCATTTGCTATATAAATTTATGCTTTTATTACAATTGATAATTATGTAAATAGAATTTTATATTTGTATTCCAACTTTAATTTTAAAATATTTCCAACTCCAGAAAAAAATTACTCTTTACCCAGGTTCATCAACTGTTAACATTCTATGACATTTGTTGAAATAGTTGAGAGTTACTTAAAGACATGGTGAAATTTTATTTCTCAAAATTTAAGTATACACCTCCTAAAAACAAGAGTATTATCAATAGGAACACAGTAAAATTTTCATAGTAAGGAAAGTTAACAGTAATACACACTAAATTCTAATATATAGTCAATATTCAAATTTTTTAATTGTCCCAATAATGCTCTTAATAGCTGGCATTTTCCTCCTTATTCTTTGTAAGTCAAACTGAGTTTCTTTTTTTTTTTTTAAAGTAGCTGTCATGTCTTTTATGTTAGAAACTGAAGTGCTCAAAAACCAATTAGTCATGCTAAGGGATACAGAAGCCACCCAGAAGAAACCTTCCTTCCTCAGTGAAATTAGAGAAAACTTACTATGAAACAAGAATTAACAAAAATGAATTATAAAATATTAGTTTACAAAAGGATTCATGAGCCCTTACTAATATTAAAAACAAAACATTAAAATGGGTGACTTGAGGTAACAGGCTTTTCCCAACACATCACTAATATATAGAGAGGGAATATTAGAGATAGAAAATCATCACCTAACCACAAATATGGAAAGATTATTTTATTTAAGATTTTTTAATTTATTTTATTTTTAGAGAGAGGGGAAGGTGGAGAGAAAGAGAGGGAGAGAAATATCACTGTGTGCTTGCATCTCATGAGCCCCCTACTGGGGACCTAGCCCACACCCAGGCATGTGCCCTAACCGGGAATCAAACTGGTGACCCTTTGGTTCTCAGACCAGCACTCAATCCACTGAGCCACACCAGCCAGGGCAGAAATGATTACTTTAAATGAAAATTGCCAATGTATGCTAAAATTGTTGGTAAAACCCAGGTGGAGCATAGGACACAGTCTTAGCATATACCCCCAACAGATTACATGTTAATACCAAAAGAAAAGAAAAAAAGAATTAACAAATGGAGAAATCCGTGGATTACCTGAGCAAAATGATTAAATTTAGCATCACCAATAATGGGACAAACTGACATCATATGCCCTCTGATATGAAAGGACATAACAATTTAATAGCAGGTTCAAGAAAGAATAGCAATCTATTATGTATAAGAGTTCAAGATTTATCAGAACTGGAACTAGCTGATTTTATTTTTATGCTTATTTTGTCTTGATGGAAGTATATGTTGTCTAATTCACAGTTAAAAAGAGGAGCAGCCTAGCTGGATTGCTCAGTTGGTTGGAGCATCGTCCTGTGCACCAAAAGATTGTGGTTCCAATTCCTGGTCAAGGCACATACCTAGGTTGTTGCAGGTTCGGTCCCTGGTCAGGGCACATACTAGAGTCAACCAATAAATCTCTCTCTCTCTCTCAAATCAATAAACATATCCTGGGATGAGGATTACAAAAAAGAGAGAGAGAGAACTAAAACTCCTCTCTAGTTAAATATGTGGATGAAAAAAAAAAGGTTCTATGGACAATAACTTCACTTCACAGGGTGATCTGATCATAAATACATTCCTAACTGGGCGGGTTGTGAGGGGCAGTCATGCTCCAGGCCTGTGACTACTTTAGCGAAAGGCTTTAAGCCAGCCCTGTCGATTGTTCTTGTGCTTCTAGGTTAACACGCCTTTGAAACACCAGAAGAAACGCCTCTCAAAGGGGGCATTAACTCTCCAGAGAGCACATTGTCTTGTTGACTGTTTTGTAACCCAGCCCTTGCCTTTCTCTCCCTCTCCTCCATGTAACCTTCCTTATTTTACCTCTACGGAGAATTTGAGAGCTTGCTCCCTGGCATGTGTTGTCAGCCCGGCTCAGATAAACTCTTAAAAAAATTCTCTACAGGTTTGGATGTTTCTTACATCTGACTCTGACTGAAAGGTTTAACAAAACATTTAGATATTTCCAAATTTGGAGATGTTCTGATGGGAAACCAACACAGTTGTAACTCAAATTTTCAATTTCACTGGATTGTTATTTTTTTTAAACAAGCCTCAAATATATAATAAAGTTACCAGGTTATTTTGAAATTAGTTTTTCCTCTCACATAAAAGCATATTTGAATCAAAAGCAATGGATGAGTGACAGGATGCTTACCTATTTGTTTTATCATGTGCAAGCCATTTGCATATTAACTTTTATAAAGATACTTGAAAATAAATTGGTATTATATACAGATATGTCTCCTTGCTTTTAAAATACTCTAACTAGAGACAACTATATGACATAATACATATTTAATACACAGGGTTTCAGAATGGTTAAGACATCTAAATTTCAGCTTCATCTACTTTTTAAAAACTTATTTTGTAGATACTCTTTTTTAAATGGAAAAAAAAGCACTCCTCTTTCCCAGGCTTCCTCAATACTTTGGCAACACAGAAGGAATTTTTTTTTTTCATGGCGAAAAGACCATATAACACCATGGAAACCAAGGTTTATGATGGCCTTCAGCAACAGTACTTTGCATGGCGCCTCTATAATTTTATTTGATCCAGAAAAAAAAAAAAAAACAGCTTAAGTTATATAACAAACATTCCCTTCAAATTTCCTTTCTTTACAGGCTTGCACATGTATTGTTTTATATATGCCAATGTCAGCTTTTGTGATACAATGCTGCCAAAAATACTCTTTGATGAATGCTAATAAATTCAAATGCTTTATATTGCCCTGTAGTTTTTAAGGTTAGGGGTGGGAAAGTACAAAAACTGAGTCTAAATAAATTATAGCCTACATTTGACATTGAAAATTGGGCCAAATATTCAAATACTCAAAGGCTTCAAAAGATGGAACCTGTCCAGTCAGAATACCTCCCTCTCCCTGATCCGTATTAATCAATGGGACCGCTTAATATAAAAGTCTTTATAGTGCATACCAGCAAATATGGGATCATACGTTACAACACAATAATCTATAGGTAATGGATGTAGAAAAATTTGCAAAATTCCATGATATGCTGGAATGTATATTATAGCTACATTACTTACAAACGAAACTTGTAGCACATGATTTTGATTCTAAAATATTCATCTATTCCAGCAATAGAACTCTAACAAGGCTTTGTACTTGATGGAGAGGGGAGAGCTTTCCACTATTTACTATCAATTAATTATATGTTAGTGTAAATCATTATCCAAGCGAAAAACTTTTATACTGTATCACTAGTAACATGGTGAGTACCTATTGTGACTGTATTTGGAGCATTTTGTTTCAAAATTGTTTGATATTTTTTTCTGATTAATTTAAGTATTCCATCTGAGGATGCTATATATTAGTTTTCAGAATCTATAAACCCATCTGAGAATATGGCATGGAAAGACTGAAAGTGTGTTGACTTATATAGGGTGACGATATAAGTTTTCATTCAAAATGGACACTTTAAAGCAAAGGGAGACACTATCTAGACAGGATGCAGGCCACTGTGACTGTCCTGTGAGAAAATGTGGTTTATAACAACAGAGTTAAAGCAATTCTGAGTACAATTAAATAAATCAGAACTATAACTCTGTCAAATGCCAGACCTGAGCCTTCAAAGACTTTTGCTCTATTTTTTCTTATATATTATGACATCGACCCAAATTTAATATGTCAAACATGACAATTACTGTCTACAAATTTGACTTCTCTATTTTGTCAAAGTTTACATCATTCCCCCAACCATTGTTTTTTCCATAGGAAAAAAAGAACCTCATCTGGCATTGGTATTCATCCTTGGCCCTGCTGTAATTTGCATTTCATTTATTTCACAGCATTTATGTACATAAAATTCCTTATATACCAAATATTGTAAGCATTTCCTAATAAGGCATATTTGATAGTGTTAGATTTCTTAATTTTACAGTGAAATCTATTTACATGTATTCTTTTTATATTTTAGGTATTAATAATGTTTAGTTATATTATTACACCTGATTACACCCCTTTATTTTTTTTCCTTTGTTTTTATTGTTGATACTATTACACATTTCCCCATCCCTCCGCCTTTGCCCGCCTCTACGCAGCCGCCGTCTGCCTGCCTTCTGTCCATTACCAGGATGCTATCTATATATATGAGTTAGGCATGCGTGTTCTTTGGCTAATCTCTTCACCTTGTTTCATCTAGTCCCTCCTCCCCCTCCTTTCTGACAGGTCTCTGTTTATATTTTCACTTTATTCATAATGGCTCTGGTTTGGCAGAAATTCTTAAGCTTAAAGACATCACATCTATTCATCATATTTTGTAGTTATATATATTTACATGTGGTATTTAAGAACCTCTTACCTATCCTGAAGCAATGGAAAAATTCACCTATATTTTCTGCTTAAGTTTAAAACATGTGTCTTTATCACTTATTTATAGTTAAATCTCAATCTGTACGTAAATGTATATCGGTGTGGGGAAAGTTGAAATCTTTACTGTATTGAAATCTTCTGTACAATAACTTGATTTATTACCGTATTTATTTGACCTTTTAGTGCATATATATAATTAAATATGTATTTAATTTTAACATGTATACCTTCATAGGTTTTTAAATGGCAAACCTAGATGTTATCGTATAATATTATGAATAAATAATATTTAATATATTTGTATTGTATTTATAGGAAACATTCAGAAAGTTTCTAATAACTACTTTAAACTTGTTACTTCTAAATCATTTTTGTAGACCTCTAGAAATGTATGATCATAAAGCAAAGTCTAGCTTCAGAAGAGAACATGTAGCCTTAACCTCTTTTAATCATGGATCCATCTCCTTTACTATATTTATTATTATTGGCAGTATTGTTAAGTAGGATGTTGCCTGGATTACAATATATTTTTTAAATAACTTGTTTAATTTTATTTATTATAAGACTGATTTAAATTGCATACCTAAGTTGCTTACACAACATGTTGTAATTTTAAATTGTACTTATTTTTTATTTATTATATTTTTAGTTTTTGTTTTTAATATTCTTTTTTAGTATATTTTATTGATTATGCTATTACAGTTGTCCCATTTTTGTCCTCACCTTTATCCCCCTCTGCCTTGCACCCCTTCCCTCCAGCATTGCGACCCCTGTCCCTTAGTTTATGTCCATGCGTTGTACATATAACTTATCTGACTTCTCCATTTTCTGTACTATTCTTAACCTCCCCCAGTCTGTTTTGTGCCTACCGATTATGCTTCGTATTCCCTGTACCTTTTCCCCTGTTCTCCCCTCTCCCCCTACCTGCTGATAACCCTCCATGTGATCTTCATTTCTGTGATTCTGCTCTGGTTCTGGTTGTTTGCTTAGTTTGTTTTTGTTTTTTATTTTGGTTTAGTTGTTGATAGTTGTGAGTTTGTTGTCATTTCACTGTTCATACTTTTGATCATCTTTTTCTTAGATAAATCCTTTTAACATTTCATAAAATAAGGGCTTGGTGATGATGAACTCCCTTAACTTTACCTAATCTGCAAAGCACTTTACCTGCCCTTCCATTCTAAATGATAGCTTTGCAAGATAATCTTGGATGTAGGTCCCTGACTTTCATGACTGAATACTTCTTTCCAGCCCCTTCTTACCTGAAAGTTTTCTTTTGAGAAATCAGCTGATAGCCTTATGGGAACTCCTTTGTAGGTAACTCTCTCCTTTTCTCTACTGCTTTTAACAACCTCTCCTTGTCTTTAATCTTGGGGGTAATGCAATGATGATGTGCCTTAGTGCGTACTTCCTTGGGACCAACTTCTTTGGGACTCTGAGCTTCGTGAACTTGCATCTCTAGTTCCTTCACCAGATTGGGGAAATTTCCCTTTATTATTTTTTCAAATAAGTTTTCGATTTCCTGCTCTTCCTCTTCTCCTTCTGGCATCCCTATGACTCAGATGTTAGAACGTTTAAAGTCGTCCCAGAGGTCCCTAAGCCTCTCAGGTTTTTGAATTCTTGTTTCTGCATTCTGTTCCAGTTGAATGTTTATTTCTTCCTTTTGCTCCAAATTATTGACTTGAGTTCTGGTTTCCTTCCCTTCACTGTTGGTTCCCTGTATATTTTTCTTTATTTTGCTTTGTGTAGCCCTTACTTCTAGCCCAAATGAAATAGCAGATCAAAACTCCAGAAAAAGAACTAAGTCACGAGGAGATAGCCAACCTATCAGATGCAGAGTTCAAAACACTGGTAATCAGGATGCTCACAGAAATGATTATGTATGGTCACAAATTAAATTGTACTGATTTTTAATGATATTTTTGTTAGTTACTGTTAAATAGAAATTCCTTAGATGTATGTATATTTATCTTAAGGATATCTAGAATTTCTTATTACTAATAATTTGACTAATTTTTTTTTTGGTTTTATATGTAAACAACCATAGCATTTTTTCATGTATTTCTTGTAATCACATGCCTGAATTGATTTCATTTATTTATTTTTTTATTTAAAAATTATTTTATATTATTTTTGGTTTAGTTTGCAGTTTTATTTGAAAGCAATTTATGAATTTGTTTTTTTCATAGTTGCATGAGTGTTATAAATATAATGACATTAAACTTTATAATTGTATATATTTAGGAAAAATTACAATGAAATCAGTTAAGTCAACAATGGGAGACTTTTGATAATTTTTTTTTACCAAAAGATAAAGTTGGAAATTTTCATAAAACAATTTGAAAATACTGACGCAAACTCCTTCTCATGGCCTCTGTGGGTTCTTGTGGTCTGGTCCTGCTTACCAATCAAACCTCCTTCTCCTCATACTGCTCCCAGCAGAGAGAAGGATTCAGAAAATTATTATGTAATATCTAAATTGACTAGTCACTTTTCTCTACCATTGAGGAAGGGACCCCCATTATTTGTAAAATAAGGAATTAAGTGTTTGTTTACTCCAACTCATTTACAAATATTAAGGCTAGAAACAAAATGAAAAGATTGCAATTTCAAAGCCTCTATTATGCCCTTCTGTATTTCTACAGGGCAAAGTCCAGCCTACAGCCCATTTGTTTGAGCTCAGTTAAAGTGGGTTTCTCTAACAGGCCTCTTCCTCAAAGGGAGAGTGACACTGCAATAACAATAGGAATAGGGAGAATTAGACCCAATAACAACCTGGAGGTTGAGGGTTTTATTTTTTTGGTTTTTGTTTTTTTTAAGAACATTGTTAGAATTCTTTTTTTTTTTATTGTTCTTTTTCAGTAACAGTTAACCTGACTTTTTCTCCATTGGTCTCCCCTGCCCCATCTTCCCTCCACTCCCACAGTTAATAACCCCATTGTCTGTTCCCATGAGTCCTCTGTTCACATTTCCAGGCTTGGCCCTTCCTCATCTTTCCCCTGTTTTCCCCCTCCCACCCTCCTCTGGTCACTGTCAGTTTGTTCTTTATTTCCATGTGTCTGGTTCTATTTTGGACGTCGAGTTTTTAATCTGTCCAAGGAGGGTGGCAGACAAGGCCAATGCAAGGCATGAAGCTAGAACAGAAAACCTGCAAGACCCAAGGTCGTCTAAATGTTGCAGGCATAGTGAGAAGAAAAAACAAACACTACTGTGTAGGACAACACAGAAGCTTGTTTCTGCCATTTTTTAAATTTTCTTTTTTCTGTGATGGCTAGAACATTTAGTACACAATTGTACAGAAGTGGTGATGATGGATATCTTTATTTCTTATATCTTATTTTAAAGGAAATTCTTCAAGTATTTTCAGTTGACAATTTTGTTTTTTGGGGGTAGATATCTTTAATGGGTTACTTTGCTAAGAGATTTAATGACAAATAGTTGTTGAATATTATCAAATACATTTTTCTCCTTCTTTTAAATTTGTCATATGGTGATTATCATAGCTTTATTCTTTAATCTATGTGGTATATTAATATTATAAATTTTTAAATATTAATCCAACCTTTAAGTCCTGAGATAAAACTTGCTCATGATTGATAATCATTTTTCTTCTACACTGTAGGATTTGATTTCTGAATATAAAGACTTTTGACCTACATTCACAGTAAGATTGGCCTATATGTTGTTTTTCGCATGCTTATCATTGACTGGCTTTGAATTTAAGATTATACTGGTTTAATGCAAATGATTGCCAAGTATTCTATCCTGTTTGTTGCATATAATTGAAATTACCTGTTCATTGAAATTGTGTAGAATTCGCCTATAAAGCCATTTCAAGCAGAGGTTTTCTCACAAATGAATTTAAATGACTACTTCTATTTTGTAACTAGTTTTAAGAACATTGATTTAAAAGATATAATTTAGCTTTAGTAAATTTTAGCTTTCCATGTATTTTTCTATTTTATCAGTGTTCAGAATAATTGAGATAAATTTATTAATAACATTTTCTACTGTATTACAACATTTATGTTCCCATTTTTTGATATTATGATTATTTCTGTCTTCTTCTTTGTTAACCTTGTAGGTGGTTTGCTTATTTCACTAGACCTTTCAAAGTACAAACTATCTTTCTTAACCCTCAATGCTGTCATTTTTTCTATTTTACTTTCTAATGTTACCTTTATTTTACCTTATTTTTCCTTGAATTTTTAAGTTTAATTTTCTGTGTTCTACTTTTTCTCTCTGCTCAAGTAGGACATTAGCTCATTTAATTTTCATCCTTATTTATTTTCTAATCTATGTATCTAATATTATAAATTTCAATTTCATATCCCTTTTGATTGATTACCCAACATATGATATATAGCAATTATATAATTTGTTGCTAAGTATTAATGTTAAATGTAGTCCTATGTATTTCTTAAGAAATACTTATGATGTTATTAGAAATGGGTTTGCTTTCTAATTAATTTTCCAACTGTTTACTGTTGGCACTAAAAACAGTTATTTTTTGTTTTTGACTTTATAAACTATTATCAAAATATTTTAAATTCCTTTTATGATTTCCTTATTTTTGCACATGAGTTATTTGGAAGTTTTTATTTATATTACTACATACATGAAGACTTTTAAAGTTAAACTTTCATGACTTCTAACTTAATTGTATTTTTTATTCTTTATGTTTGTATGGCTTTTTTCCATTATTGAGAATGGCTAAAAGGCCAATTTATATAAATATTCTAAACATATTTGAGAAGAATTTGTGATCATCAACTGTTGCACACAGCATTATTATTTTTTTTTCATTTCACTTCTCATTTGTTCATTGCTAATATAGTCAGGTAGGTAAATAGGTAGATAGATACATATATCCTAATGCTTAAACATGGAATATGTCTGAATAATACTTAATAAACTAGATTGAATAAATATATAAATTATCTACATATGTTTATACTCATATACATATATGTATACACTAGCTTTATCTTTATTTAATTTAGGTTATTAAATATGCGATTCAAATATTATTCTACAAGTTTGTTCATTATTTTATGTATAACCTATCAATGATAAAAAGAGGTCTCTTGCACCCTCAAATTATGATTTAAATTTAATAATTTAGCTTTAAAATTAAATCAATTGATTTATATTTTTGATTCTATAAGATAATATTCAAGTTTAAAAATTGTTTGTGTTCCTCATGAATATTTTTTATCACTATGTAGTGACTCTGTATCCATTATAATGTTTTGTTCTAAAGTCCATTTTGGGTAATGTTATTTAACCTCAGTGTTTTCAAAATTATATTTGTGTTATACATTTAAAAAAATTGAACTCTTCAGTGTATACATTCTAAATAGCACACATCTTGATTTTAAGTAAATTATAATGTGGAAACCACTGTCTTATAATTGGCAAATTTAGTACATTTATATTTATTGAAATTATATGTTTGAATTTGTTTCTAATATTACTCTTTCAATTCAACACTTCTACATTCCTTTATAATGCATTATTTCTTTTTAACTTTCCACTTATTGATATTTCCTTGTGTTACTTTTTTTTCCCATTCTACTTTCTTCTCTCTACTGATTTGGAAGTAACAAACTATTATTAAGGGTAACCATTATAGGAACCATGTGCCTAATA
>PVJD01018085.1:0-15541 GCA_004026545.1 Mormoops blainvillei | reverse complement strand
CTTTGGTTTTACTCCCTCGGAACACCTTGGCTTTTTTATGTTGCTTCTTTGCCTCCCTGGCTTCGTCCCCGCAGCTCCACTCTTGATTTTGCTGCTTTGGTAGCTGGCTGCCCTCCCGCAGACGCTGGCTGACTCCCGCTTCCCCGCCCGCCCCGGGCCTCGCCCACCCCGTGCCGCCCTGACCTCATCCCGCCGGAGGGCCGTGGGTGCCCTGCATGCAGGCCGGCTGGCCAGGCTCCTCGAAAGGTGGCAGAGAGGGGTGGGGAGGGGCGGACAGGAGTCACCCCGCGGGCCTCCGCCCCTGCCCCCCACCCCTCTGTGAGCCCCTCGCCTGCTGTGGCCACATCACACCCTTTAGGAAGTAGGTGGGGGGTGAAAAGCAGTCAGTCTCTGGACTCACTCTGGTGGCATCCGGTCCAAACTCCCGGGTGACGCAGGTTCCAGGGCTGGGGACCTCGGCCCCCTGCTGACCCAGTCGAGGACCCTGGGGGCGGACAGCCTCAGGCCCTGGTCCAGACTGTGTCCGAGAGACTCGAGTCTGTTCTGAGCAGAGGGTCGAGGCCGTCCCCTTCTGAGTCCCCGTGGATGTGGCCAGAGCTCCGTGCGGTGGTCCCCAGGGTCCCCTGTGGTCAGCCCTCTTCAAAGAGGACGTGGGCGGCAGCAAGGCTTTTAGCGCGAACGTTTGGGAGGAGGCGGGGCCTGGCAGGACTGTCCGAGGCTGCGTCCTCGTCAGTGGCTGTGACAGCTCTGGGGAGATGGCTGCTGTGAATGGCTCCTCCTGGGGTGTCCCCGAGGCCGTGCACACACGTGCACCCGTTCAGTGACCGAGGCTGCGGCAGGCCCTACCCGGGGACATCAGCCTGGTGTGGCAGAGACCTGCAGTGGTGGCTGCTGCGGAGGAGGGTGCCAGCCCTGCCCGCCTCTCCCGGGACGTCGGAGGGCTTGTTGGAGGAGGCAGCCCACTGGGCGGTCCGGGGGTGGGCCAGGAAGGCCGAGGTGCCGCCCTGGCCAGGCCGTCTCCCAGGCCCCAGAAGGTGCAGGGGGAGTCCGTCAGCTCCAGCTCATCCCTGGAAGGGACCCAACGTAGGGACAGTTTCCTGGATGCGGGGGGACTTCCAGGCCCACCAGCAGCATCTCGCAGGGGGTGGCGGAGATATTTTGTTGGACTCGGTGTTTGCACGGCCAGCTTGGGCTGACCCCAGACGCCCCTCTCAAACATGGCAGCCTCTGGGAAGGCTCTGGGTAAAGAACAAACAGCACCCCGTGGCCCGGAGGAGACACACCACCTGGGAAGGAGAGGGAAGCGGCTCTCCTCGTCAGTAGGGTCCCCTTCCCCTTCCGATGTCATGAGCTTCCCCCTTGCACCCGAGCAGGGAGCCTCTCCCCAGTCCCGGGGGGCTCATTGTCCCTGGGAGCTGGGCCGGCAGGAGGAGGCTCAGAACACTGAGAGGAGGGAGGCCCCAGGTCAGGCCTGAGCCTCCTCCACGGGCAGGAGTCGCTGCGCTGGGCGGTTCTGGGGACGAGCGGACGTTGAGAGTGGTGGGGGAGGGTCTCGTCCCGGACATGTAGAGTGGGGGCCAGTGGCAGAACCTTCCAGAAACTCGTTCTCCTTCCCGCTCGTGATGGAGATGGTATCTGCCCCTGCCCAAGGTGGTGAGATTACACGGCTTGACACCGGGAAGTTCGCAGCTTGGGATTTGCACGTGCGGCTGTATATCTGAGCCCTGGGTAGTGCCCAGTCGGCGTTTCATTAGGAAGGCTCCTCGTTAATTTAAAACGCGTCACCTCTGAGCAGAAAGCATGTGTTTTCTATGAACTGCTCCACTTTGCCTGAGGGGCTGCACTATGGTGCCGGGGTCTCTCGCATGGGCAGAGCCAGCCAGGACGGGGGCCCAGGAGGGGGCTTTGTCACCCTGGGCTCAAGGCCCCTGCCCCATTCCTTCGCCTCACCCGGGGCCCACACCCACTCCTGACCGGGGCAGAAGGGTCCATGGGACCCTTTGAAGGGCTGCGGTGTTGAGGAAGAGCCCAGTGGCCTGTGGTGACCCCACCCCATCCCACCAGGTGTGGGGTCTGATTTCCCCAAATCGGGGGCCCAGGCGGGAGCCCCAGAGGCTGCCCCGGCTCCCTAGGAAGGACCCAGTCAGTCATGGGCTCTTGCCGAGACCCGTGCCTGGTGGGCAGGGAGACGGCCCCGCGGGTCTGGGACGGGGCCTGGAGCCTCCCTTTCTGGCAGGTTCCCACCTGGTGGGGGCGCTGCAGGCTCGGGGCCCCACGTCTGGGCCACACATTTCTCCTGACAGCTGCCTCCGGGGGCTGATGGGCTGAAGGTCACGTGGGGCAAACCTGGGGCATCCTGCGTGGCTGCCGCTCTGCCAGTTGCCCCACCCTGCGCACGCCTGCCACTGCCTGCTTTCACTTGGGGTCTGGGTGAGACCCTCTCTGTGGAGGGCTCAGGGGCACGGGCTCCAGGGCTGGGCACCTGTCATCCATGAAGCCACCACTGGCTGAGGGGCAAGGGCTGGTCTGTAGGAAGCGGCGCGTGGCCGGGGGCAGCGTCGTGGCCGTGTCGGGTCGGACCTGGTCCGGTTGACTTTCTTGGCACCGGGGGGATGGGGAGTAGAAGGGCCAGGGGGGCCCCTCACGCACCCCCACCCCATCCCACCTCACATGGCAGACCCACCAGACTGAGTTTACAAGACATCTTAGGTCACCAGTGTCCGATCAGGACAAAACCACGTCCTCGCCCAGCTGGGGGCCTCCGAGGGGCCACACGTGCAGGTGGGCTTCCTTCCCCAGCCCCAGCCCGAGGCCCAGGCTCCAGCCTGGTCACCTGCCCTGGCCCCCGGGGTTGAGCCGCACACAGCACCCCCGGGGGACTAGGGGCCATCAAGGTGATGCTAGTGTGGGCCTCCCGGGCCCCAGGCCGACCCACTGGGTGTCTCTGTGAGGCAGGGAGAGATGTCTGCTGACAGGCCGAGGGTGGGGGGCTGGGACATGGCATTTGGAGCTGGGTGGTCTGGGGACATTTGTGCCAGGCCGGGCTGCACGGGGCCTCTGGCTCTGCCCGCAGGCCTGGCTCCACAGAGCCTGGGCACCCGGGGGCCCCTGGGGTGGACCCTAGGTCTCGGTCGTGGCTCCAGGGGCGCCTGCCTGGTCCTGCTGGGAACAGACCCGAGGCTCTTCCGCAGGGCTGTGGGTGGGGCTTGCAGTGGCGCGTCGCCCATGTCCGTGAGCGTGTGCCGGGCGGGTGACGGCGCTGGTTCTGACACGTGAATCTTTTCTGTGTGTGTACGTGTGTCCCGCCTGCCTTGCCTTTAGCGTTTCGTTGGGAAATGACACTAGGTACAGCTCACGTCTCTCTTCTGCACCCGCTTGGTCCGCCCTCTCTGCTTTTCAAGTTCCTTTTTCCTCCGACATCTCCCTGTGCTCTCTGCCAGTCTGTCACTCTGCTGTCCTCACGTCCCCTCCTCTGGATCTTTGTCCCCAGTGACGTGTGCCCGGCAGCAGCCCTGCCCCGTCCCACCGCTTCCCCCGCGCCCCTGGGCTGTGCTACCGGGCGGTGGGCAGCTGCGGCCCTGTCCCAGCCCTGCGCGGCCTGGATCCCCAGACACCCTCCACCCCCCGGGGCCAGGCCGTGTGGGGCCTGTGCCACTGCCCGGCTGTTGTGTTGACGTGTTTCTTGGCTGTGTCTCTGTGAGGACGCTTAGGTGGAAACCGGGTGACGCAGGGGGCTGCGCAGCACTGCCCGAGGCCCGCAGGGCAGCCACCGTGGGGACCAAGGTGCACTGCCTGGCTACGATGTGCCAGCAAAGTCCAGGGGCTCTGCCGCCAGTGGCCCAAGTGACCCCCACCTTGAGGGGTTCGCCAGCCCTTGGCTCAGCTCTGCCCGTTACCTTTCCGGGTTGTCAGTGGTGACAGGAGAGGAGACCCCGCCTGCCCCACCGGAGGGCGGGGCCTGGCTGCACTGAGCAGCGGAGCCGTCTGCAATAGGCTACCGGTTTCCACTCCCGGCCCCCTCCCCAGGGGCCCGCCCTCCCCGAGGGTGAGTCCCTGCCGGAGGAGACGGGGCCTGGGGCCTTTTGCAAACCCAGGCAGGCTCCGTAGGGTCCAGGGAGAGACGGTGGCACCTCCTCACTCAGACCTGCCCCTCCCCCGTCACCCCTTCCTCTCTTCTTCCTCCTCTGCTCTCTACCCTCCCTGCCCCTCGGCGTGAGAGCTGTGGGTCACCGCGTGCCACCCTCCGTCCACGGTGGAGGTGACAGCAGGGCTCACCCTGCCGGTGGCATCTAAGTCACACCCCTACCCCGCCATCCTGAGTAAGGAGAGGCCGGTCCTTCCCGGACAGTGCCACCGGGCCTCCAGACCTGTGGCCCCAGCGGCACTCCCTGCGGGTCACCCACACGTCTCTGTCTGTCCGTCTGCATGTCCCCATCCCACCCGAGAGCGGCTTGCGCATCATTATCTTACCCCCTCTCTACCCCCTTCCAGGACCTTTTACCAGTTTGAGGCTGCGTGGGACAGCTCCATGCACAACTCCCTCCTGCTGAACCGCGTCACCCCGTACCGAGAGAAAATCTACATGACCCTTTCTGCTTACATTGAGGCAAGTCCGCTCTGCCTGGGGTGCCACCCGCTCCCCCGCCCCCGAGCCCAAGGTGTCTGCCTGGGCAGGGGGGCGAAGCGAACCCTGCACAAGCCCAGGTGACCCCGCAGCCGCCCCAAGTTCTCGTTACGACCTGTACTCTGAAGGCAGGGCTCAGCCCATCCTCTCTGCCGACTTTACCGTTTGGGTAAAAGTTGGTACCGCAAGGTGTTGGGTTTGCCCTCGTTACTGCAAGGTGGCTGCGGCCCCACCAGACATTGCGTCTATGTCCCAGGCAGCACGAAAACAGAAGCCTCCCCCCACACTGAGGGTCTGAGGCACAAGGGCAGGCTGGGAGTGTGGGGGTTTCTAGTGGGCACAGCAGCCAGGAATCTAACCTGGAGGTTTGGGGTCAGCGGTGGGGGTGAGGGCATGGCCTCCCCTCAGCACCTGGTCATGTGGCCTGCGATGTGGGGCTCTGCCCGGACGAGGGCCCAGGGCCCATCAGCCTTGTCAGCGGTTACAACTGAGCTTCAGGAAAACAAGGAATGTACGTGGCTGCTCCTCACGAGCACTTTGTGCGGCGCGTCAGCGATTTCGTTCTGTAGCAGCCGAGGCCTGTGTCTGGGACTCCTGGGGTTGTAGGCACAGAAACCCGGCCCTCGGCAGCCCCGGGAGGCTGGGTTGCTGCCTCTGTCAGGAGGTGGCCCCAGTGGGGGCAGAGACCTTTCACCGCCAGGACCCTGAAGGCCTGGGCTGTGGCAGGGGCCAGCAGGGGTGGCCCTGTGCCTGACCACCCCCCCGCCCCCGCAGATGGAGAACTGCGCTCAGCCAGCCGTCATCACCAAGGATTTCTGCATGGTCTTCCACTCCCGTGACACCAAGCTGCCCGCCTCGCGCTCCATCCGCAGCCTGTTCGGCAGTGGGAGCCTCCGGGCCTCGGAGAGGTGGGCTGCAGGGAGCGGGGCGCCCAGTTGCCAGGGCTGACCGCCGTGCGCGTGCAGCGCTGGGGCACAGCCCTGCCTGCGTGAGAGCCTGGTTTGGCCACGCCGGCTGGACCCTGCTGCCCGCCGTGCCCACTCACCCTGATGGTGGGGTGGTTGGGGACACCGATGGCATGTTGGGGAGCACACTGCACCCCCAGTGCCAGGTGACTTCTCTCCCCGGGGGCCACGGGGACCTGCCCTCAGGGGAGAGACAGGCTGGGTAAATGTGGGGGTCCAGGCTGGGCGGGAGCCAAATGCTGGACACCAGGACCAGCTGTGCCCCCGCGCTCCCACGTGCTCTGTGTTGCGGACCCGTGTCCGGGCAACTCTGGGCACGGCTGGGAGGAAGGAGCGTGGGATCAGGACTCGGTGCCCTTGGGCTGGCCGCGAGGGGGATCCGTGAGGGGCGGTGAGCTGTCCTTGGCGGGCTCTGCGGTTCCGGAGGAAAGGGGGTCGGGAGTGGGGACCTGACCCCTGGCCGCTCCTGCATGGACGGGCCACGCCTGGCTGACGGCGCCCTTGCTACTCCCACAGCAACCGCGTGACGGGCGTGTACGAGCTCAGCCTGTGCCACGTGGCCGATGCGGGCAGCCCAGGTAGGTGTCTGCGCTACTCTCTGTGGCAGCTGGCAGCTGGTGGGGGGTGGCACTTGGAGGAGAGTCTCCTGGGGCCTCTGGGTCACTATGGGTGACCTCAGCTAAGCTGCCACTTGAGGGTCCCTTCCCTGTGAGATGCATGTGCCTCTCTGGGGTTGTTCTGGGGGGCTAGGGGACAGCGAGTGAAGAGGCCCAGCAAAGGGAGGACAGGCAGAAGGTCACAGCTCTGACCCCCCACGGGACGCAGTGCTGGGGGACTCCCCATGGGCGAACCCAGCGTGGCTTCGCAGGCTGGGGGACAGAACAAGGGTGGGTGGTGGGGTCGGGGGCACGGGCCCAGGCAGGGAGGTGGTTGGATGGGTGCCCCTTTGCAGGGATGCAGCGGCGGCGCCGGCGGGTGCTGGACACGTCCGTGGCCTACGTGCGGGGCGAGGAGAACCTGGCCGGCTGGAGGCCCCGCAGCGACAGCCTCATCCTGGACCACCAGTGGGAGCTGGAGAAGCTGAGTCTTCTGCAGGAGGTGAGTCTGTGCCCGGGGCCCGGCCGTGGCAGACGGAGCGCGGGACGCTTGCCGCCGTCTCAGACCAAGCGGGCCTGCTGTCAGCCCGACAACTGAGGGCTGTCGACCTGCCAGCTGCGGCCAGAAAGACAATGGGGCGGGCCAGGCCCTCCGTCGCTTGGCCCTGGGGACCAGTGTCCAGCCGCCGTGGACGGCGGGCCCCCAGGAAGCTGGTGTTGGGGTGCCCTCATCGCCCGCTCTCGGCCAGCGCGTGCTGGGGGCTGGGCGGATGGAGGGAGGGTGGTGTGTTGATTGCGGGCGCGGTGGGGCTGAGTCCCGTCAGCAGAGTGGCCTCCGGTCGGTGGGCTCTCCCGGGACCTGACCGGCGTTGGCGGGGCCCTGGCCGCCCTCCCACACCTCGAGCGCAGCAGGTGACGCTCCTCCGCACCACCCCCCCGCCCCGTGCAGGTGGAGAAGACCAGGCATTACCTGCTGCTGCGGGAGAAGCTGGAGACCACCCAGCGTCCTGTCCCTGAGACGCTGTCCCCTGCCTCCAGCGAGGACTCCGAGTCCCGCAGCTCGTCCGGTGCCTCCTCCCCACTCTCCACCGACGGCCGACCGTCGCCCCTGGAGGCACCGAGCGAGAGGCAGCGAGAGCTGGCTGTCAAGGTAGGGTGCCCGGGCCCCGGCAGGGCCCTGGTGCCCAGTCTAGTCCCTGTTGGCCTCTGTCCGGGCTGGGAGCCGGGAGGAGGAGGGATCTCTAGGGTCCCCTGGCCCGCTGCCCCCGCTGTACCCACACTGGAATTTGGGGGCCTTTACGGCATCTTCCCTGGGCAGTGGCATGCCTTCTCTTGAATACCTGAGTTGAGGGGGAACTCATGACCCCACCCCAGCCCTTCCTGGGCCCGGGCCCCCGGGAAGGCTTCCCTCGCTCGCCCCGTCTCCTGGGAGGAGCCAGGCCCCTCAGCCAGTCCTGTGTTGTTGGGGGCCCAGCGCTGGGCCGAGGGGGGCCCGGGAGGCTCCTGACCAGGCGTCCACTGTCCCTGCAGTGCCTGCGTCTCCTCACACACACGTTCCACAGAGAGCACCCGCACAGCCATGTCTGCGTCAGCGCCAGTGAGAGCAAGGTGGGCACCCTGGCCCGCAGCCCCCACGCCAGTGTCCCCGCAGCCGGCAGGCCGCACGCGCTGAAGCCAGGGCTCTGCCTTGGCTTCCCCGTCCCCGCCCAGCGTGGCTCTCGCCCTGTCCACGAGTCCCTGGCGGGGCTGCAAGGGGCTGGGGGTACCGGGAACGGGGGGTGCCTGCAGTTGGGGTGGGGACACCCTAAACAGGAGTTAAAATGCCAGCAAAGGGGCGAGAATCAGCCGCTGCGCGGGTGTGCCCACCCCGAGGACCCAGAGACTGTCCCCTCCCTGTGTCCCCCACAGAAGACTCCCTTTCCTCCGCAGCTCTCTGAGATGTCTGTCACCCTGCTGCGGGACCCGTCCATGTCCCCTCTGGGGGCGGCCACGCTCACCCCGTCCTCCACCTACCCCTCCCTGGTCGAAGGGCGGTACGGAGCCGGAGCCGGAGCCGCCGACCCGAGGTGAGTGAGCTCCCGGCCCCCGAGCAGCTTCCGGGGCTGCGAGCCGGCCGATGGCGGTGGCTGTGCCAGGCACGGGCTGTGGGGGAAGGAGCCTGGGGGAGCTGAGTGGCACGGGGCGGCCGCACAGGAGCCAACTGCCTGGTGGCGTGGGGCCTGCCCTGTTTCTGAGCCCGTTCCTGCCGCAGCCGGCACTGAGTCAGTCGGGGGTCAAGGCGGGGTCAGGCCGAAACAGCCCAAGACTAGAAGCCTTTGTAAATTCCTCGCAATGGAAAGCGTGGAGCGGAACCGAGGGGCCCCAAGCTCGCCCACCCTGCACGCAAGGACGCGGGCAGTCGGGCGGCACTGGGAAGAGACCCCCCCTGCCCCCGAAACGCTGCTAACACACGTCAGTCTGATCAGGCAATTTTAAAATCCCCCAGCGTTTCCAAATTTTCTCCTTAAAAATTAAAAAATGGCATCGGGCCCTGTGGCTCTCACCCTGAGACAGGCCTTCTGACCCCCCCGGTCCTGTCACTCGGGCCTGGCTGGTGCCAGGGGCCAGCGGCGCCCTCTACATGGATGACCCCCGAGAGCCTTGGGTCAGCTTCAGCCCAGTTTTGGAGATGACGGGTTGCCGCAGCCACTTTTACAGGGGTGACGGGATTGGGGGCGGAAGGCACCACGGGAGCAGGGCACTGAAGCCCTTGCAGCTGGGGCCCTCCCCGCACGCCCAGCGCCACCCTGGAATCGGGCGGGTGGGCCAGACTGCGGGGTGCGGCGGGCAGGACGCTCTGTTGGGGAGCCTGGGGGCGGGGCCGGCCCCGCAAAGGGCCTCGGACAGGAGCGCAGCAGCTGCCTCACCCCCCTCTCCCAGGACCCCCCAGCCCCGCTCCCGGCCGGCCAGCCCGGAGCCCGAGCTGGTGCCAGAGGCGGATTCCAAGCAGACCCCCTCCCCGGCTCGGGCCGCGGACGCAGACAAGGAGCCCCAGCGCCTGCTGGTTCCTGACGTCCAGGAGATCCGGGTCAGGTGAGTGGGGTGCCACCCACGATGGGCACTGCTGACGTGTCACCGGCCCAGCCTCGTCCCCTGACCTGGGTAGGCCGTAGGTCAGAGCCCGGGGCCCAGGCCGGGGACACAGAGGGCAGCTCTGCAGACAGATGCTTGGGACATGTCTGCAGGTGACCAATGTGACCACTGTGCCCATGGGCCTGGGGGTGGGTTGTGGTCGCAGGACAGATCGGGGCAGCTTCGGCCTTTTTAAAGTTTCTCCATCTTACAACTGGGAACTGGGGCTCAGAGACGGATTGGTGGCTGTGGTCTCCAGCCTCCTGGGGCGGGGGGTCCCACTGGTCCTGGTGCCTCGGGCCCAGCTGTCCCTCTCGGAGGCCCACACTCTGTCCTGTGTTGTGGTGGCATGGAGGGGGGGCCCCCACTGGCTGCCAGGAGGGCTCGAGCGAGCAGATGACGCCGTCCCCACAGCCCCATCGTCTCCAAGAAGGGCTACCTGCACTTCCTGGAGCCGCACTCGGCCGGCTGGGCCAAGCGCTTCGTGGTGGTGCGGCGGCCCTACGCCTACCTGTACAACAGCGACAAGGACGTGGTGGAGCGGTTCGTGCTCAACCTCTCCGCCGCGCAGGTGGAGTACAGCGAGGACCAGCAAGCCATGCTCAAGGTGGGCTGCGGTGGCGGCAGGGGCGGCGGCGGGGGCAGTGGCTGTGGCGGGGTCAGGGGCGAGGGGGCGGCGCCAGCCCGGGCACCCCTCACAACCTGGTGCTTGCAGACGCCCCACACCTTTGCCGTGTGCACGGAGCACCGTGGCGTCCTGCTGCGGGCGGGCAGCGACAAGGACATGCACGACTGGCTGTACGCGTTCAACCCCCTCCTGGCCGGGACCATCCGGTATGGCGCTTGGGCTGGCACAGGGCAGGGGCGGGCCTGGGGGCACCCTGAGTGCGCCGGCGACCTCTCTGCAGGGCCTAAATAGCCCCACCCCCACCCCACATCTGTGAGGACAGGGGTCACAGCGACAGGAGACAGAGGGCACATCTCCCGGGGGCATAAGATGAGAGGGTGCGGGGGCGGCCTTGGCTTCCCTTCGGCCTGACACCCTCCTGACCCCTCTCTCCTCCCTGACCCCCTGTAGCTCCAAGCTCTCCAGAAGGAGGGCCGCCCAGATGAGGGTCTGAGAGGAGCGGAAGACACCCCGCCCTCCCGACAGCCAGCGGGCCCACCCTGCCCCTCGCCATCTGTCTGTCCTCACCCCCAGCCCTCCACACCGACAGCCAACTGGTCCCCTCCTCCCACGGACGCCGCGCCGGCCAGAGGGCCTGCGCCACACGACCTGCCGTGCTCCCAGCGGAAGCTTCGTTCGATGTCATTTCTTCTCTGAGACGTGCGCTGGGGGGGAGGGCTGGGAGACAGAGGCCTGGGGGCGCCGGAGGGCTCCGGTCAGGGGGCATCGCTGACGTTCTAATATTTTTTTAAGCATAGACAGACTTATAATTAATATACAGTAGTTAGCGACAGGGAGACAGTCCACTCAGAAACTAACTCGAAGACTGTGTTCTGTTTATAAGTATTTATTTCTAACGACCTGTAGATTCAGAGGGACCCTTCCTGCTTGTTCCCACATGCATCCCCCAAGCCTCTTAGGGACAGACAGGCGGGGCAACCGCCTCCGAAGACTGTGGGGAGGCTGGTGCCTTGGGGGGCAGGCCCTCGCCCTCGGGCGTGTGCCTGTGTCGGGGGCCCTGCTGCCCGAAGTCCCAGCGGCAGGGAAGGTGGCACGTCACTTCTAGCAGGGGGTCCTACCCACATCTCGCCTGCACGGCAGCCGCCAGGAATGTGTGGGGGGCCGGGGAGGCAAGAGGGGGGCTGCCCTGTGGGGGACCCGGGAGAAGGGGATGCGTCCCACGCTCGTGTCATGTGTCCAGGCCCGCAGGGCGCAGGTGGCCGTGTTGGAGGTTGCCCGGGGTGATGGTCCGGCCAGCAAGGGGCTTGTGACGCAGCCTCTCCAGCTGCTGCGAGAAGCAGGCAGAGCGCCGGCCCAACCCTGGGGAGAAGGTCTGACCCCCCTTTGCCCCAAGCGAAGAGAGGCCCTGGGAGTGGTAGAGACGGTGTGGGGTCAGGTGAGGGCACCGGGCTCCTCCGCCCGCCCCTGGCTCCCGCTTCTAACCGGAGATGCCGGCTTTCGTTGCTCCGGCCTCGTTACAGTATCTGCTTGGTCCCCTCTGAAGACCCCGTGCCCGAGGGTCTCCCAGGCCGGGGGACGAGTCGGCCCAGCACAGAGTCAGGCCGCGTGACTCACCCCGGTGTTAAACCCATCAGAGAAACCAGGGGTCTGAGGGGTCTTCTCTGATCCGTTCCCACAACCGAAGGCACATTGGGCGTCCTTTTAGCTCAAGAAAGAAACCGTAAAACTCCCCACCGTGGCGCACGCCTGGCCTTGCCGTCCACGGCACTTCTGGCACCTTCCAGCCCCCTTGCCCGCCCCTGCCGGGTCCTGCTCACAGACACCTGACGTCCACCTGGCTGGGATGACCCCAGCTCAGCCTGACGCCAGCGGCTCTGAGACTCCGCTCCGTCCCGCACTGTCTTGCGTGGTGGTGCTGACATGACACGGGGATGTTCTCATGGTTTAGGCACTGAGACCAGTCGTGTCCCCAGCCTTTCTCTCCTGGGGACGTGAGGTGTTGGCTCCCATCCGAGCGACAAGGTGCCAGGTGGGGTTTTCCTTTGGAAGGTGGCTCGGGCCCCGGTGGCCGCCGCACCCGTGTCCGCCAGCCTGCTTGAGCCGCTGGGGACCAGCAGCACTTTTCTGAACTTGGCCCCGGCCACAGCGAAGGGTGGCCCTGCGGCCCCCTGCTGCCCTCCTGCACAGGTGTTCGGGGAGGTAGTGGGCTGGGACGAGGACTCGTGCTGGCTTTTCTAGAGCACTGTGGCTGGGTGGGGAGGCCAGGGTGGCGACGTGTTCCAAGATGGCCAGGTTCTCCAGAGCCGCGCCCCAGCCCCCTCGGGTCAACCAACCCGAGGACGGGCCTTGGAGGGTCGAGGCCCTTGCCCGCAGGGCTCACACAGGCGCCTGAGGCCAGCCAGCCTGCAGAGTGCCTGTCCCGAGGGCGGGGCCGAGGGAAGGGGCCCACTGGAGGGTTTCTGAGAATCACCCCAAATTCAGGAGCCTCCACGACCATGGAGGCTCTGGGGACGGTCATTTTGGCCTGGGGCCACCTCGGCCGTGTGTCAGGGCCAAGTGCGGACCGCCGGTGTCCCCTCGCAGGACTGCTGTACCGGGAGGCCCTCGGGGGGCGGGGACCACACACCCAGAGTGGCTGGAGAGGAAACCCGTGGGAGTCAGGAAGCCGGGTCTCCGTGCCCGGAAGTCCCCATGTGTCACGTCAGCTGGGACAAGTCGTTTCACACAGTGGGACTCGGTTTCCACACCTGTGACCGCAAGGCTGACCAGAGGCCCCTGAGGGTCTCCCTCTCGAGGGGCACAGAGCGCACAGTCAGGCCTGGCTGCGGCTGCTGCTTCTGTTCAGTGGGGACGGGGAGAAGCATCCAGAAAGCCACCTCTCTTGGAAGGTTTTGTTTGAACGCTGGACGCCGCTCCGGCTAAACCTCGTTCTGTTTGAGGGACGACTGTCCTCGTCTGCAGTGGCCTCTCTATCCCGGGGCAGGGGGCGGCTCTAGGGAGCGGCCCCAGGGAGGGGGCGTAGGGTCCAGCGACCCCATGTCCGTGTCCTGGGTGGGCTGAGATGCTCGTAAGCGGCCAGGCCTCCTGCTCTGAAGAATCATAAGCGGCCGATGTTCCATCACCGGCCACACGCGTGCGCACGCCCGGGCGGCTGTGGGAGCGGCTGCCCTCAGCGCCGGGGGCGGGAGTGGCGAAGCCTTCGGGAGGTGCCCGCGGGGGCTGCCAGCTGCTGCCCCCCGACAGCGGGCTGTGGCTGCTCCCCGGGCCTGTGCGCCCCGTGGCTGCCTGTCCCCTGAGGTCCCCTGTGGCTTGCACCTGCGTGGTTGTGTGGCACACCCCGGCCCCTGCTCCGTGACCTCCACCCCGATGTAGTGGCTCCAGCTCCCTGACGTCCTTGCCGAGTGTCGGGCTCTAGGCCCCTGTGCTGTGTGTGTCCAGCTGAGAAATAAACGACTCCTTACGCAGCACCCGACTTCCGGCCTTTTCTGTTCATTTCTCGCGCGCGACGTCTGTCAGGGGAGCTGACGGTGGCCGCAGGGGCCCGGTGTTCAGCACTGCCCAAGGGCAGCACCCACCGCCCCTGGGGCGATGCAAGCGGGGAGAAAACCTCGGGTGGGAGGGACGGGGGCTGTGGGTCGTGGGAGTGCCCGCCTGCCTCCCCCCACACCTGCTGCAGCCCACACGGGTGACAGGCCGTCCGGCCCATCCCTCCGCGGGATGAGTGTGGGGACGTGCGGGGACTGGCACGGGCTCTTTGCTGAGTGAAAGAGCCCGTCTCCGAAGGGGACTCTGCAACCCTCACTTATGCGACATTCTCAGAAGGACCACGGTGGTGGCGGAGAACACACTAGTCGTCCCCGGGGGGCGTGGTTGGGGGGCGTGGCCCGCGGGCTTTTCCGGCGATGGCATGGTTTTGTCTCCTTATAACAATGGTGGTGACGTAAATCTAGACACGTTTCGAATTCTCACGACTGCACATGGACAGAAAAAAATAGGTCAATATCGCCTCTGATACCTTCTAAAGTTAATGTTTTTTTAGAAAGCAATTTTTTAAAGATTTTATTTATTTTTAGAAAGAGGAAAAGGGAGGGAGAAAGGGAGAGAAACATGTGGTTGCCTCTCACACAGCCCCTAGTGGGGACCCGGCCTACAACCCCGGCAGGCGCTGACTGGGAATCGAACCTGTGACCCTTTGGTTCGCAGGCGGGCGCTCAACCCACTGAGCCACACCAGCCAGGGCTGAAAAGCAATTTAATGAAGAAAGGACAGTCTTTAAAAAAAATAGTGGGAACATCTATATGTAAAAATAAACGAGGTCATATTCAAAATTAGCTCAAACTAGCCCGCAGGTGTGATGCAAAGGCTATGAAACTTCTGAGAGAAAGATTCTGTGACCCTTGAGGGAGACGAAGATTTCCTAGACAGGAAACAGAACCATGACCCGTGAAAGAAACGAAGAGAAAGTAGAGTTCATCAAAGAAAAATCTCTAACATTTGACAGGCGCTGTTGAAGAATGGGACGACGTGACACGCTGCTGACACGTAACTGGAGGAGGACCTGTGTCCGGGGTAGACAAGGAACCCTCAGGACTCAGGAACCAGACAGAAAACAAGCCAATTTCAAACACAAAATGCAAGGTGGGGGAGCAGAGTAAAAGAAATGTAAGAGCCCCTGATGAATTCTGGTTTCCCTAAAGAGGCAAAAGCATTTGGGGACCCCCTGGGACCTGCGAGGAGTCTGACGGTGGCAAATGCCGAGAAAAGGCTGACTAAACAGAGAGGCACGGAGCTTTCCGGCCCCTGTCAGTGAATCCAGGGCGCAGGGCAGGCCGCACCCCCAAAGCTGGGGCAACGAGCACAGAGCCACGGTCGAGACCCGCCTCCCCGGAGCAGCGGGGGCCGGGGCCACAGCTGGCCCTGGCCGTGGGAACGTGTGGCTGGGGGCGGACGCAGGCCAGTGGGACGCCGGAGACTCCGGGACCCTCACACAGTCCTGGTTTCACCACCAGGAGCCCCAGTGAGTTCTCAGGCTGGGGCGCGAAGACCGGCTGCGGGGGAAAGAAGAGAAATGGCCGCAGCCTACGCCCGGAAACCCCTCCCCAGCAAGCCCTCCGGGGGAGACATCGAGGGAACTTCCTCGGCTTGGTGCAGACGTCTACGAAAGCCCTACAGCTGACAACGTTTTCAACGGCTAAAGAAAGGCGACTAGAGCAAGGCCGGGGTGTCCCCCCCGACGCATCCCGGTCAGCGCGGAGCTGGAAATGCGAAGGACAGTGAGACACAAAGAGGAAAAAGGGGGCACAGGGTTAAAGAGGTGGAGTCCGGCCGGGCGCGTGCGGGGGCAACCGATCGCCGTTTCGCTCGCTCGCTCGCTCGCTCCCCCTTCCTCTCTCTCTAAAGTCAATGAACATATGCTCAGGGGAGGATTCGAAATGATTGTCTATGAAGAAAATCCCAAAGAATCGGCAAAACAAGCAGACAAACCTGAAACTTAACAAGCGGTTGTGGTGAGGTCACGGGACACAAAATTAATGTATAAAAGCCCATTGCTTTTCTATATCCCAGCAATCAGCAATGGAATTTGAAACTGTAGAAAACACCATATTCAGTAGCACCG
>PVJD01018084.1:0-15541 GCA_004026545.1 Mormoops blainvillei | reverse complement strand
GCTGCTTTTGTTGTTGAAACACCTGAACAAATACCGACCACAGCGGTTCAAGAGCACGTTTCCCATCACGTTCCCTGCAATAGATAGAACTCAGTGCGTGAAGACCACGGAACCTGTTAGGAAGATGGCCTAGTGTCACCGTTAATGTGTAGACGACATGACAGAACAGTTGCTATTGGATCTTTTCACTCTTTGCTGTCTGAGTGCAGTAGGGCAGAGGACAGCGGTTAGAAAAAGTCACAGAAGGCATGGTTCTGTCCACTCACTTGTCACAGCTCACAAGTGATGTGTCCCTGGGGCATAAAGATGGGTCACCAGTGGGAGTGGGAGGATCTTTAGACACCGCGGTTCAGAGTTAATGAACCTATAACTATTTTTATGTAAAAAAAAGCTCTTTTTCTTTCCTTGTAGAGATTGTGGGTGGTGGTGATCATGAGGAGTGGGTGTCATGGGCACATGACACAGCGTTGGCGTGTGACACTGTTGTACAAGGAGCATCACTGTCACTGCACATGGAAGTGGGGAAAATGGAAATTCAAGCAGCTTCTGTCAGCTGAATGGGCCAGAGGTTTCTGTCAGGGAATTACCTCCAGGCATCACAGAATCGCACACACAATGAATACAACATGCTCACACCCCTTGGAGAGTGAAGCTGGGTGAAACCATCTTAGTGGCTCAAAGGGGCCTTGAGGTCTGCTCCCGGGTCATGTGTCACCTTCACCCTTGGCTGAGGGTTTGCTGTTTCTGGCAACACAGGAGCAGGAATCAATCTCTGCTGACTCTGGACGTTTTCACACCGGGGTTGATTGAAGATGATACCAGTGTGTCTGACCCATGCATGCTGTTTGATAGCGAAGTTTCACAAGATGTTTTGAAATTATCTAATTATAACAAACAGCTGTTTGGTATAATCAACTATCTCAGTGAGGTAGACATCTGTTAGGATTTCCATTCTTTTAAACTTAAAATCATAAGCTAAATACAGACATTTCACAGCAACTGCTGTGGATAATCCTTGAAGGGCTCAGATGGGATAATGACCCAGGTTACGGCTGCTTGCTCGGCATAATGAGTCAGAGCTTTTCCTTGGCTTCTGTGCTGCACATTTTTGCATTGACTTCGACCTACATGTTATTTCATTCTCCAGGTTTAATGGGTGCTTGCAGACAACCTCAGATTATACATGGGAAGGGGTCTCCTGGAGATATGAGGACCCTCTACATTTGCAGAGAATCCCATCACACACTGCTCCCCATACTTCTGTTCCCTTTCTGGTCTTGTCCTGATGGACAAGTCCTAGGAACTGGAGTACATTCCAATGTCTGAGATAATTTCAGATGAGTTGGAATAAGGGCTGTGGACAGAAATTTCTGTGATTATACTCCATTCTGGTTCCCAACCTGAAGATTTACTACGGATGTCCGATCCATTATCAAACAGTATCAGGTTTAGGCACTTCATGAGTCTGAAATAAATTGAAGGTTTCTACTGAAAATTCCCTGATGGAGATAAAACAATTGTGAGCTCAGTCGTGGGAAGGAGTCATGACACCTGCCTGTGCAGGATGCACCACACAGGTGTGTGGGCCTCACCTGAAGCCTGGCACATGGGCAAATTATCAAGGCAGTGCTTTCTCATCTGAGGGACTCCAGCTTTTACCTGTGGTTATTTCACAAAAAAAGGAAACATATTGAATTGACTAAACACTGAGGAAAGTCACATCATGACAAAATGACAGCCCTGATGTGTGTGAGCTCATAAGGGTTCATCCACCGTCCACATTAATTTATGCCGATGGACAGACTCCCTTTTTCTATCTGCATATTGATACACACAATCATCATGACCATGTTATGTGGACACCCCTCATGTGGGGACATGGTGACAGCACTCCCAATTATTCCATACAGACATGAACAGGGACTGTGAGTGAGAAGAGGAGGTTCCTTTGAAATTAGCTATTGATGAACAAGGGGTCCCCGGCATCCTGCTCTCTTGCCCCCTGATGACAGCCCCTTTAAACATCCAATCACACAAAGACCCTGATATAGAGCATCAGGCTGAACCGCCAGGACGAAGGGTTTACATAGAGTTACATCCACCAGCTCAAGTGTGGGAGGGAATGTGACTGAGTTATTTATTCTGCAATCAGTAGATAAAGGAAACACTGCCCTACATATCAATGACTTTATGTATATATCTGATTGCCTAAAGATCTTATTTGTTTGTTTGTTTGTTTGTTTGTTTTTGTGAGAGAGAGGGAGGGAGGAAAAAGAGGGGTAAAAAAACATTCATGAACATTTGCTTCTCACATGTCCCTTTCTGCTGACCTGGCCTGCAAACCAGGAATGTACTCTAACAGGAAATCAAACCTGTAACTCTTTGGATCCCAGGCCATCATTTAATTCACCGAGCAGCACCAGTCAGGGCACATGCCCCTTGTTATATACAGTGGTTTGCATTGAGATTTACCATAACAAAAGTTCTGTAATATAAACATGAATTCTCCAGTGTCCGACTACATATTTTCCTGAGCTGATCTAGTCCTGACTGCTTCTTCATCCCTCAGTGACTCAACCTGCCTGTAGCACATTTAGGAGCTGCAGGGGTGTCTGAAATGTTGGTGTACCCGGGCCACACTTGGTTGTGAAGAATTGTCTTTGGCCCTACATTTAATACATTACAACCTGTAATAAAATAAATCTCATGGTGTTTTAAATAAATTTATGATTTTGTGAACAGCCACATTCATAGGCATCCTTGTATGAAAAAGAAAAAGATCAAAACTATAAACTGTAAAATGACAGCAAACTCACAATTATCAACAACTCAAAGTAAGAACAAAAACAAACTAGGTGAAAACAAGAACAGGAAGAGAATCACAGAAATGGAGATCACATGGAGGCTTATTACTGGGGAGGGGAAGAGTGGGGGTAGGGGAAAGGTACAGGGAATAAGAAGCATAAATGGTAGGTACAAAATCGACTGGGGGAGGTTCAACACAGTACAGGAAATGGTGAAGCCAAAGAACTTACATGTATGGTCGGTGGACATGAAATAAGGGGTTAGGCGTTTCTGGTGGGAAGAGAGGTGCACGGCATAAGGGAATAAAGGGACAAAAAATTGGACAACTGCAATAACCTCATCAATGAAATGTACTTAAAAGAAAAATAAGAACCTGCAAAGCTGTTACCTGCCTTCCACTGTGGACCTGTGGGGCCCATTGACACTACCAGATACTCATGAAGACTCAAAGCAGGCAGCTGTGGACAAAAGAAACCGCGCTGCGTGGCATGAGGGCTCACTGAGACACTTCAGCAGGCTAAGCTGATGATATCCCCCAATGCACTGGTCTTCAGGGACTGATCTGGCAAACAAATTAATCCATTCATCTTGGAAAATAATCCACTGCAAGTTGCCTTCATGTGGGAACACTTGTGATGTACATTGACTGAAATGAAACAGGTGAATTTGATTCATCAGATTACTGTGAACATTTGCTCAGAAAGGACGTTTTCTTGATACGGGTGCCCAGGTTGGTAAAACATTCTAACGACAAAATCAACATAGAGGATAAATGTGCACTAACTTAAATGACATGGTGGCCACATGACTGACACACTCTTGATAAATCAGCACAAGTCCAAGGTCCTGTTGAAATGGGGACATTCCCAGTGTTCTCCTAGGAAGGAAACATCTGGGATGTTCTCCAGACAGTGAAAACCAATAAGATGCTTTTGTCTGTCCCTGGAACTACTTGAGATCTCAGTAACTCTCAGGCTTCCAGGTTTGGAGGACATGGAGCCCACATGTGAGGTATCACACAGCCACCCCAATACCAAAGCTAGAGACCACCTATGAAAGGGAGCCTGAAGAATGCCAACTGTATCCGAGTTCTCAACTGTGCCCTTCGATCAGTGCAAGAATCAGGGTTTAACTAGAGACCCAGGTGCCAGGGTAGAAGGTGTTTCCTGCAGCGACTGACAGACATAGTTGTGGATCTCTGAGTGTTCAATCTGCATGCACATAGGATGCTGTGGTCTGAGGTCCAGGCGGCAGGTGGTCAAAAGGGAACATAATCGTCAGGATGAAACATTAAAAATGGATGAGAAGCCAGGGTGTCCCTCACAAAGCAGGTCCCACTTGCCGAGGAAGTCACACTCAGGCCTAGAAATCATATAGGGTCCCTGTCCATGAACAACGTATAGAGGAGAAGGGAGGCCTAGATTTCATTACCATGAAAATCACCACCGTGTGTGTGTGTGTGTGTGTGTGTGTGTGTGTGTGTGTGTGTGTGTGTGATGGAAGAGTAGAAGTGCAGTGGGATTTGGACCACATGCAGAGATACTCTGATGGGACTTTCAAGAACAGAAACCTGAGGACATCAGGGTCCCCCTTAGCCCCTGAGACCTTCTGAATCCAGGGCTATCGTTTGTGTCAGGACATTTATCAGCTTCAGGAAAGGAGCTCCCTGGTGGCGTTAGAGAGCCTCTGCCTGGGCTCCCTACAGAGTCCCTGGGGTTCAGTGAAGCCAGTTCTCTGTGAAGGGATACAAAGGTCATGGTGTCCTTCTGGGAGCACCCTGAAGTCAGGGCACAGCCTTCTATACTGGAATAGAGTTGTTGAGAGACCCATGCCCTGTGAGCACAGAAAGGATGCTTCCCTGCAGGGCACAGGCTGGGCAGCAGGTGGTGCAGGACCCAGGAGCTCAGAGCTGCTGAACAGCTGCCCTACAGCAGGTGCAGGGGGAGCTGTGGAGGGATTTCCTGCGAGGGCCTGTGTCTTCCTCTAAAGGTGACAGTGAACACCTTATTTCATCAGAGTACTTACCAAACCCGATAAGATGCGAGAACTATAGTCAATGAGGATATGTCTGACGTTTCTTTACATAGGAATTCTAAGGAACAGAGAACAGAGTTGGTTTTATAAACACAATGGAAGCAGCGTTTTGGAAACACACTGATCCAAGAATAAGACCTTCATTTATCAAACCCAGTTCTGATCCATTGGATCCTCTTGGTGTGTGTACTACCGGTGACTTTCAATGACATCACTCATTTCAATGCCTGTAATTTATGATAATTTACTCTCCTAGGTCAAGTAAAATCTGGAGCAGTTGGGTCAGTGGAGAGGATATAAACTCAAATATGGGGAATAGCACTAAACATGCATGGCACTTACTCATGCCACACTCTGGGACCATGTCCTTCATGTCATCCTCCACCCCAGAGCTCCCTATATGCTAGGTTGTTATGCAAATAGGGCCCCTATGCTCATAAAAAGCAGCCCAGCCTGGACCCTGCAGCTCTGGGACAGAAGCCCAGCCCAGGATTCCCAGGTGATCGCAGCCCCTGTTCAGGACAGATCACAGACCGCCCACCATGGAGCTGGGGCTCAGCTGGATTTTCCTTGTTGCAATTTTAAGAGGTAGCTTATGGAGAATCAGAGACACAGGGGCTATGTGTGTATATGAATCAGCAGAGTATTGCAGAATGTTTGCTGACTGACATATTTTTGTTTGCAGGAGTCCAGTGTGAGGTGCAGCTGCTGGAGTCTGGGGGAGGTTTGGGGAAGCCTGGGGTTCTCTGAGACTCTCCTGCAATGACTCTGGATTCACCTTCAGTAGCTACAATATGAACTGGGTCCTTCAGGCTCCAGGGAAGGGACTGCAGTGGGTTGCATACATTAGTAGTGGTGGTGGTAACACATACTACACTAACCCTGTGAAGGGCCAATTCACCATCTCCAGAGACAACACCAAGAACAAGCTCTACCTGTACATGAACATCCTGAAAGCTGAGGATACGGTCGTGTATTACTGTGCCGGGGACACAGTGAGGGAAGTCAGTGTGAGCCCAGACACAAACCTCCCTGAAGATGACAAGAGCGCTGGGCTATAGGGGAAGCTCAGGACACCAGGGGGCACTCAGAACACCTTGAGCTCATGGGTCAGTTTAGGAGCAGCTGCAGATGCAGTTTAAGGGCTGGTTTCCCATGAGGTGTGTGGTTAACTCTCCACACAATACATTCCTTCTGGGGGCCTCTCTTCCATCATGATTCTGTGATTATCTCTTAAGGTTCTGAATTAAAGTGGCTTGTTGTCATTGGAAAAAAATATTCTCACTTGCACCAAAGATAGAGGGTCACTTGGAGACAATCTACAACCCACTTCTAATAAATCATCCAACCTTCTCAGCCACATCTAAACAGAGTCTGCTGGACACGACAGTGCATCCCAGCCCAACGCTGCTCAGAGTCCAGGCCGGTAAGAGTGGTGTCTATGTATGCTGGACAGTGGGCTCCAGAGACATATGACCAAACACAAGAAGACCAAAAACCCAGAGGATGACAGGGAATGACTTGGCCTTATGCTCACACCCCAGAAATAGCTGACATCACACAAAGGCACCAGTGCCCACGATAGTGTGGGATCGGTGCCCTGGCTGGTGACAAGCTCATATCCCTAGGGAACAAGGAGCCTGTATCCTGCCCAGAGTTGGAATCTATGGGAAGAACAGGAGAAGCCTGTTCTTCCTGAAGTCGCTGTCAGCGACTCAGATGAGCTTCAATGGAGCCAGGAAAGTGAGCTATCTCTGGGCCTTTAATGTTTGGAGCTAAAGGGGGAGGGGCGGCTGTGCTGGCAGAGCTGGATGGTTTCAATCCCCCCTTGAAACATGAAGTGGAGACGCAGGCTTTCTTGTCAGATTTCTCGTATGGGGAAGACGGAGAAGAGGGTGGAAGTAGGGTTCTTTTGTCAGCAAATGTAAAGTAATATAGACTCTCACTACCTACTCCACTTTAAATAATAAAATAGTTGAGCAAAACATTGAGATACTGAGTTACTGTTTCTTGAAAGCCTCAGTGTCTCTAGGGAATGAGACCAAAGATTATAAATAAGTTAATGAGGGAAAAGATAAGGATAATGAGGAGGAGAAGGATGAAGGATGGAAACAGGGCTGTGGGCCCAATGAAACTGAGACTCCCATACAGAGACCTCATCACCAGGCTAATCTCTCGGTTACTGTGTAGTTGGCCATTTCCAGTTCATCTGACTCCTGCTTGAGCACCTTCTCCAGAGCCAGTGTCTGGTCTCTGACAGGAGAAGCCACTCAACAGCCAATGGTAGCCCCTATGCCCAGTGGTGGTGGTCATTGTCCCAGCTCCCTGCACAGAACCAGTGACTGCACCCTAGTCAAACCAGGAGGACTCTCACCCAAGGGAGCTTCAAGGTGGAGTCTGATGATGCCCACATACAAGGGGTCAAAGGGAGCTCAGTTCTGACCTGATCGACATCTCAGGAGGTGAGGCATCCTTTCCCGAAGCAGTGAAGTGGGTTCTGAGAGCTGGGCCAGGGGCTGACTCAGGGCAGGCTATGGTAAGAAGCTGAGGTCCAGTGAAGGTTCTCATCTTGGGCAGGGACTTGGGTGGATTGACCCTCCCGCTTGGAGCAGAGGAGAGATCACCGAGGCTCTCTTCTCTGTGTGTCCAGATGAGGGCGGGTTTAGATGGAGAGAGTGAGGCTCGATAACCCCCAGACATGTAGAATCAGAAGCTCGGCGCCAACTGCTGAGTCCACCTGATGATTGGAATAACAGGAAGGGGGAGACAGTCATGCACTGGGGGACCCAGCTACCTGGCATTATGAGCAAGCAGATGAGAACCCACCAGAGATTAGTCAGCGTCTTGGTGGGGAACTTTGAGTGGCAGTTTACACTTTCTACTTTTTTTCTCATGTATCAAAGGTGGTGGGTCAGCTGCTTCACTTCAAAGGATGGCAGCTACTGGAGCGTCCCAGAGTCCTGAGTTAGACGACCTGCTCTGGAGCCATTCTCAAAGGGGTCAGGGTCACATTTGTTCCCTGCTCTGTGATGTGTGATACCAGGGAATGCTCTGGAATTTTCCTGTGGCCTTTGATGTTAACGCTCATGCTCAGGTGTCATCTGTGAGATTCCTCAGCTGTTTCCCATGAGTTCTCATTGAGCAGAGAAACCTCCTAGTGGCAGCTCATGAAAACTCTGTTGACGATGTTGTGGGGGGAAGGCTGTCTGAGTCTGTGGAGAGAGAGGGAACTGAGGGTCATGTGACAGTTAATTTATGGGCCCACTTGACTGGCAGTGGGTGCCTGCACATTTGTTCACATGCTGTCTGTAGGTTTCTGTGAGGATATTTTATATCAGTGACTGGGGGAGCAAATTTCTCTTCCTAGATTGGGGTCTCTGCCCAACAGTTACTGTCATGCCAGGTACCACTGTGACCCTCCTGACTGATGGCCTTGGAACTGGAGCGTACACATGAGCTTTGGTCCTGACTCCAGAACCCAGGGTGCACGGGCTCCTTCTGCTTCTGAGGCCTGAGGCCTTGGACTGGACTAACCTAGAGAATTCTCTGTGACTCTCATGTCACTCCTCAAATTCCCCTGAAACTTCTTTCTGCCATGATCTCTTATTCCCACCGAGTCACAGTGCAGAGGTGGGATGTGTGCCCCTTTTCCAGGAGCTCCAGTATGAGGCAAGGGTGCCCTGGATTTGGACCCAGGCTCCATCAGACCCGGGGATACATCTGGCTGCACGTGTCACACAGGATGTCTCCCTACCTCACAATTGCTGCTCATCCTGCAGCTTTCAGGAAAGAAAGGAGGCTGTGACAGACGACCCCAAGCTCCCTAGGGAAATTGTTACTGTTTGTCCTAACTCAGCACAGCCCCTGGTCACAGGTGCCTTCCATCCCTTCATGTGATCACGTGTTAACTCATGTCACCTGAGTTTAATGTCCTCCTTCCCCATGCTGTGGTCCCTGCTTCCCGATCAGGGAAACAGCAAAAACACCTGTTTACAGACAAATGCATTCCTGTGAAAACCAGATGGACAGCATAGGAAACATAGGAAGGTGGGCTCCATCCTCACCAACAGTGTCAATCCCCCTTAAAAAGAAGAGAAAATGGAGAGTTACAAGAACACCACTGAGACTTGGAGGAAAATGACTGGAGTAACATGCCACCCTCAGAATCCCAAGAGCTCTGTGCTTCCAAGTCTCTCAGAGAAGGAGTGTCAAGTCCATGGAGACAGAACACAGTAAGGTGTGGCCGCAGCAGGGGACAGGAAATGGGAAATATTGTTTAATGGGTAAATGCTGCATCTGGGGTTGTGTGCATTTCTGAACCTGGATGGTGATGAATGTTACACAATGGAGTGAATTCCCTGAACACCACGGTGTCCATTTAACACTGATGAGCACGGGGAAGGTTAGTTAATGTATATTATACCGCAAACACTACACCAGAACTAATGAGAGGTGTGCACACATCTTCCAGAACAGGTGGTGCCCCCTGATCCTGCAGTGTGTGAATGGAGTCAGGACTGCAAGTGTGTCCTGGAGCTCACTTAGGAGCAGGAACCTCAGAAGGGGTGTGACTGCCCCACGACTGTTTCCAGGAAATGGAATGTGGACATGGGGGCCTCAATCAGGATTCTGGGCCACAGGATCCATGGACTGAGAGCAGTGTGTGAGGTGGGTGTGTAGAGACAAGAACAGCAGGTGAGTCATGACCTGAGAGGATGTGGAACCCTACAGGGACCCAGGTGCCTCTTCAGGGGAGATGCCACGTGGGTGGTGTGTCATTCATCCCAACAACCTTGGACTCATGGAGCCAACAGGATGATGGTCAGGACACATGATTGTCCATGGAGCCCACAATACAAGGGACCATACTTCATAGAATAAACCCGCTCTTCTCATGAGTGGCTGTGTCCCTATGAATTGTCACTTTTCCTTGTCTCCCAGACAGGTACCCAACAATTCCCTCTGCTAACACTTGGCATAAGATGTAGCAAAATGACAAGACCTCCAGTGGGTCCCACTCATCTTTGCCTCATGACCTCTAAAGCTCCTTGAGAACTGGGACACAGAGACACCCAGGGGCTCCCATGAAATGCATCACTGGCGGCATCACAGAGACAAGTGAGGGAGGGCAGGGATTGCCCAGGCTGATGATCCTCTGGGATAGCTATGGACACGCATCAGGGGGCTGGCTGGGGCACGGACAGGGCTCAGTCCCGTCCTTCACATGAGGGGACAGGGCAGGATTGGGTTGCAGAGCACGGGTGTTCCCTGGGTCACAGGTGTGCTGTTTGCTGGAAGAGTTGGTCTCATTGTTTTTTTCCCACAGAATCCACCTCATTTTCCTTCATCCTGGTCAAACATGCTGGCCACTTTTGTTCTTCACAGCTGACCCCCACCTCCTGCAGGACACTGGTGCCATCTCTGTCACACGCATCAGTTCAGTCTCATGTGGCTCCACTAACTCCTCACTGTTAGCTCCCTTATAGACAAAGAGGGAAACTCCTGAGACAGGTATCACCTGAGGAAATGACAACTCAGGTGCACTGACGGCCCAAGTCTCTCAGAGGTGCCCCAGGCCTCACCGTGCACTCCTAAATAACAAGGGCAGCATGAGGACTTTCTGTGTATGAAGGGTGTGTGACACTTGGGGAAGGAGACCAGGTTTTACACATTGAGCAGGGTGTTCAATCCCATCAAGTATTTCCCCTCAGCTTAGTGAAGTAATGCATTATACACCTATTCTGCACTTTGGTTTCTCTCCACCTGTAACTTTGCCCATCCTGAACTCCCAGTCCCCTTCCTGTGACCTCAACCTCTAGATCCCACCCCAGGGTCTCAGGTGTATGTAGAGATTGCAGGTTCCACACTGGCTCCCTATGGCCAGGAAACAGGTCTGGTCATCCTCACTCATCTCGAAACACCTGGTGGCCCAGAGGCAGTGCCTGTGTCTCTGTGGGAGAAGGTAACTACAGGGTCTCAGCTCCCAGTGTGGTCATGGCACCTGGGAGTTCCCTTGAGAGGTTCACTGTAGAAAGGGGCTTCACTGCCTTAGAGCTAGTGAGAGGAAAGGAAGGATACAGCGTGTCTTACCCCTGTTTAACGTGCAGAGCCCGTGCTGGACTCCGGGCAGCAGGTCATAACCTGCAAGATCCGAACCCTGGAGCAGGACTGAGACAGAGGCTGCCCTGCACTAATACGTGCCAGGACAGGTGCTTCAATCAGGGCATGGGAAAGACTGTTCAATATCTTCCTATTATTTTACATGAAAATGCATTATGTTTTATTTCACATGAAATTAGGATTATCCAATATGGCAAGGCTGATTCTTCTACATGTGTTTCTTTGGACCAGGGAGGATGTTTGAGCATGATGTTAATGTGTTCTAATATGTACTTGAATAATCCATAACATTACTTTAGTGGGATCCCTCATTCAGGCCAGCTTTAACTTTTAAGTGTAGAAAGGAGGGCCATCCATGGACATGGTTTAAAGTGTCTCATATCCCAACCGCTGTCGCATTTTGGACCTACAACTCTGAGCCCTAGAGAATCAATGTGCTCAGGACCCAGAAGGACACTGAGCCATGACCTCAGTCTTCACACTTATGACAACAGACTCCCCCCCTGCAAATTTCTCTCCCAGTCCCAGTTCAAATACTCCCGTGGCCTGTGGGTCTCCCCGCTCTTCCCTCACACAGGGCTGAGGTCTCTGGGGAAGACAGAGCTGTACCCTAGAAGAAGATGAGACTGCTGTGTCTCCTCCTGTGCCTGCTGACAGCCCCCCAGGGTTAGTGTCTTAGATGTCGCACATGGTTCTGTGGTGGTGACTGCATGTGACTGACAGCCACTGATGTCCCTTGTCCACAGGTGTCCTATCCAAGGTGCAACAGCAGCAGTTGGGCTCAGGACTGGTGAAGCCCTCACAGACTCTCTCCCTCACCTGTATTGTGTCTAGATTCTCTATCACCACCAGTGTTTACACCTGGAGCTGGATCCATCATCCCCCAGGGAAGGGGCTAGAGCGTATTGGAAGCATATGGTATGATGGAGAAACTTACTACAGCCCGTCCTTCAAGAGCTGCACCTTCATCTCCAGAGACACATCCAAGAACCAGTTCTCTCTGCAGCTGAGCTCTGTAATCACCGAGGACAGAGCTCTGTGTTACTGTGTGGTATACACAGTGAGGGGATTCAATGTGAGCCCAGACACAAACCTCCCAGCAGGAAACAGGAAGGCTGGAACGCAGGAAGGGCTCAAGACACTCAAGAGCAGAGTACAAAACACCCCTGAAATGAGAGCAAAGACCCTGTTACTGCACGACCGCTTTTCTGCCCCCCCTGATTCTGCATCAGTACTTGCTTCTCATCCTGGAGAGGCACCCCTCCAGTGCCCCCCATGACTGCCCTTGTGGCTCCTGAATGTGTGCTCTGTGAATAGGGATCTGTGTGCAGTAGGTCACAGAGATCCACCACCCCCATCAAATCGGTTCAGTGTTTTCTACACCAACAGGAAAAGTGTACCCTGGCTCTGAAGCTCCGCAGGACAAGCCAGGTCCTTTTCTCCACAGTCTCTGCAGGTTCCGGGTGCTGGGAGAACAGGAAGCCACAAGGGTGGGCACTCTCCATGCACTATGTCAATCAATGTTTGCTTTTGTTCTGTCAGCAAACAGGTCACTCACTCAGTTCAGTGAGAGTTTGGATCTTGCCCATGTGCTTGGAATAGGGAGAAGGGGGACCTTTCATCATTACCATGAAAATTATCACAATGCACGTGTGTGTGTGATTTAATGTGTAGCCAAGTTCAGTAACATTAGGGCCAAGTGCAGGGATTCTCACATGTGATCTGCAAGCAGATGAGCTTGAGGACATCAGAAGTCCCCAAAGCCACTGAGATTCCTGGACTGAGGGATGTCAGCAGTGTCAGAGCACCTGGCAGATCCAGGGAAGGGGCTCTCTGGTGGCATCACAGAGCCTTAGGTTTGGGATCCCTGCAGGGTCACCGGGGTTTACTCAGGCCAGAGAACTCAGTGCCCTGAGATATCTGAATGATGGTGATTCTGAGGGAGTGTCCTGAATTCAGGGTGCAGCCTTTAACTCTGGATACAGATGCTGAGAATTGTCTGCCCTATGATCTCAGACAGGACCCAGTGCTATAGGGCAGGGGCTGGGAAGCAGGGGGCAGGTGGTACTCATGAGCTCGGAGCTGCTGCCTTGGCAGCAGGTGCAGAGGGAGCAGGGGAGGGGGTTTCCTGTATGACCCTGGATCTTCCTCTTTTCATTAAAAATACATCTAAAAAAAGAAATGGACATGATGCTAGTACAAATATCTTTTTCCATCAGAGCATTTACCAAACTCAATAAGACAAGATAACCACAGTCAGTGGAGATATTCCTAGAGTGTCTTTATATATGAGTATGAAGAATCTGGAGACATGGATTTTTTTTTTCTAATTTACTCAGTGCTGCATTTAAAGACTCCCTGACCGAAGGAGTAAAACCTGCAGGTATTAAAGCCCAGAACTGGTTGTCTCTGTGTCACTCCAAGGTGGGCTCTCAATGAGGAGCATGTCCTGTGGAGGCTGGTTACTCAGTGGGTGGAGCAATGTCTGCACAGAGTTCAGGGACCTGGCAGGGGACAATTACCTGAGGCACTGATGAGGGCTTGGACCCTGATTATCCCACTGATCACAGTCTCTCTGTCCTCTACCCTCTCCCTGTTGGAGTCAGATAATCAACTAGGAAGTGCCCATTCTCATGAATGGAAAAGGAGAAGATGGAGATTAGGTTAAATGTGGATTTCACGCTTCTGTCTCCCAATGACCCACACAGACGCCCCACTTCCCCGAACTGTGGATCACATACTCTAGGATTAAACTCTGTTCTCAATTCATACTCTGCTTTGTAGAGGAAACATGATCAGATGAAATTTCCCATCTCCTGAACATGAACCTCCTACACTTTTAATCCTCCCCCTGGTTAGAGCGTTGATTTCTCTTGGAGGCTTTATTACTGGTGACTTTCAAAGACATCTCTCATGTTAAATCCCACTTTTATGAAAATGTACTCTGCTAGGGCATGTACCCTGTTTTGGGATCACTTGGGTCAGTGGAGCAGATGGGCTGAGATGTGGGGAGAAATTCTAAACAGGCAAGATTCATAGGGCATTTCACACTCTGGGTCCATGTCCTTCATGTCACCGTCCAGTCCCAGAGCTCCCTAGACAGTAAAGGAGAAACAAATAGGGCCGCTCTACTCATGAAAAGAGGCCCAATGCTGACTCTGCAGCTCTGGGAAAGGAGGTCACCACAGGATTCCAACGTGTTCCAGTCCCTGCTCAGGACAGAACACAGACCACTCACCATGGATATTAGGCTCAACTAGGTTTTCCTTTTTGCTATTTTAAGAGGTAATTTATGGAGAACAAAAGACACTGAGTATGTGAGTCAATATAACTCTGAGAAACATTGGATGGGTGACTTTTCTGAACTGGTCACTTTGTGTTTGCAGGTGTCCAGTGTGAAGTGCATCTTGTGCAGTCCAGGGGAGGGTGGTGAAGCCAGGAGGGTCTCTAAGTTTCTCCCATGAGGCCTCTTAATTCAAATTCTGTAACTCTGATATGCCCTTAGTCACTGAGGTTCTGGGAAGAGGCCGTAGTTGACCTCAGTCGTGAATAATAATGGTGTTACAACCTATAATGAAAACTCTGTCAAGGGCTGATTCACCGTCTCCAGACACAACACCAAGGACCAGCTTTACCTGCAAAAGGTCAGAGTGAGACAGAAGACATGGCAGTATATTACTGCCCAAGACACACTGTGAGGGAAGCCAGTGTGAGCCGAGGCACACACCTCCGTCCAGGAGACAAGACAGCTGACCTGTGGGGGCGCTCAGGGCACATTCAATGCAGGGTTCATCCCAGGAGCAACTGCTGCAGATGTAGTTCTGGTTTCCTTGCAGATGTGGTGATAATTCTCCAGAAAGCAGTTTCGCTACTGGAGTTTCCCTACCTTCATGATTCTGTGTTTCTCTCTTAAGTACCTGAATAACAGAGACTTGCTGTCATTGGGGGAACATACGGTCACATGCACCAAGACTCAGAGTTGCATATATTAGTTTACTTCTCTCCTAACCAATCGCCAGCTGTTCTGACCCACATCAGCTCAATCCAACCAGAAACTCTGCAGGAACCAACAGACATCCCAGCCCCACACAGCTCAGAGTCCCAGCCACCTAGTAGGGGGCATGTGCATGCTCAGTAGTGAGTGCCAGAGGTGTATAAGCCCAATGCCAGAGGACAAAGTCCCCCAGTGTGGATGGCCATTGAATTGACTCCATGTCCACTACAGAAAGAGCAGTTGAGATCACGCAGAGGTAGAGGATCCCTACCAAATGCTGTTACAGATGTTCAGACTTATGATGTATCACAGAGAGGGACTATGAAAAAGTTTGTCACTTCACTCAGGAGACTCTTGAGAGCAGGGGACATTTTTGAACAAACCAGGGATGGCTGGATCACACCAGGTGAGGAGCCTGGTTCAGGTTTTCATTGTTCATCACTGAGGAGGTTGAAGAGGGCCTTGCTCATGGGAAGGTCTTCTGTGGTTTCAATATCCCACCTGCATCAAAGTAGGGAGAGTCCCCACTTTCTCTGTAGATTCTCCATGTGTGTGCAGGAGGAGAGAGAGAGGAGAACCTTTTAGTGT
>PVJD01018083.1:0-15550 GCA_004026545.1 Mormoops blainvillei | reverse complement strand
GCCACGCGGTAGCCCCTTTGCGCATGGAACTCCCAAGGGGTGCCGGTCTCGTTGGCGAAGTAGGAGCCCGGGCAGGCCAGCAGCGGGGCCAGCAGTGTCTTGGCCGCGTCAGGCCCCAGAATCCGCTGGGGCCCACTGCCCAGGAGCGCCATGGCCAGCTTGGCCAGGTCGGCTGAAGTGGAGTACATTTGGCCTGAGGGGCGGTACCAACCCAGGTCGTACAGCGGTGCCGGCCGCCCGCTGCCGTAGAAGCCAGCTGCCAAGCGGGCACGGACAGAAGGGGTGAGGTCGAAGCCGGTGTCTGCCATCCCTAGCGGCTCCAGCACGTTCTCCAAGATCCAGCGCTGGTAGTCACCCTGAGCCGTGAGGGTTGCCAGGACGTGGGCCAGAAGCGAGAAGGCCAGGGTGCTGTAATGACACCTGGAAGAAGAGGGGTGGGAAACTGGATACAGTCCAGTATGAACAACCCCAGAGCCTAAATAGCGCCTTCCCACCTGCTCAAACTGTCAGAAATGCCACCAGAGTTTCACTGGACCGGATCGGTCGGGGAAGGAACCTGCTTCACTGCATCCCAGATGGTCAGACCCAGCAGAGGCTACAGAGATCACTGAACTCTACATCCAGAAGGGGAAGCCCCAGAGAGGGGTAGAGACTTCCTCCCCGCACCCCCGCCCGGTCTCACAGCAGCTAGGGGGAGAGCTGGGCTGGGCAATGCCCCTGGTGAAAACAAATCTTGTTGGTCCTTTATACTTTAGCATGATTTACTTTAGCAAATGCAAAACTAGAGTCTTAGACTGTTCTGGGGGAGGGGGAGAATTACAGCGATCGTGTAGCTCAAGGATAAGAAACAGGAGGCAGGACTCACCGCAACCCCCTTCTCCCCAGCCATGGCAGACACCAATAATTGATAAGATGTTCTCTTCTTTTCCAGAGGAGGAGCAATTCCAGCATCCACACATCCTTTTAGACGTTGAGGAACGCTAGTGCGACCTCCCTTTTTTTACAGATGAGGAAGGTAAGGCTCCAAGAGGCAAAGTGCCTCCTCCCAGGTCACATAGCAAGTTAGTGGCAGAGCCAAAAGCAGGACTCCAGCATTCAGATACCTAATCGTTACCCGTGCCCTTTCTTCCTCAGGGAAGTGGGGCCTGAGGTTCAGCATTTGGAGAAGCAGAGGGGCAAATCTGAAAAAGTGGCACATCTCCTTCCCCGACCAAAAAAAAGGCCGACAGGCCTGGAAGGGTGCCTCTGAGGGGAGTGCTAACTGTCCTCTGTCCAACCCTTTTGCTCCCAGAGTTGGGCTTCCCTGTTCAGTGGCCACCCAGCTATCCGTTCCATCCCTCATCAGTATCCCATTTATTTCGATGATGGACTTGACAAAACCTGTATTTACTTGCTTATCTGTTCACTGATAAGAACGCTCACTGGTGACTCACAAGAATGCAAACTCCATGAGGAGGGACCTGGTCAGATTTCTTCGCTGCTGTGCCTCAGTTTAGCACATTCCGGGCATCAGTAACTGTTGAGGTGATGAATGGAAAGACCTCGAGGTTCAAAGAGAACCTGCCTTGCTGTACCACCCCTCTCTGGGCCTCAGTCTTTCCAGCTGTGGAACAGAGGTTGCATTCAGTGACCCCTGAGGTCCCTTCTGGCTCTGACCACCCAGGATGAGGTGGTGCAGTCTCTATCCCAGGGGAGATGTGTCTCCTCAGGAGGTTGCTAACATTGGCAGAGCATCAGGGCGCACTCCTCACCTGGTTCCCGGGTCCGCCACCAGCACGTCATCCTTGAGCAGGCTCAGGGCCTCCTGGGTGCTGCCTCTCCACAGCAGCGAAGTGGATCGGAGCCTTCTGGGCAGCCCTGGGGAGGGACAGGGGGCAGACCTGCTGGGCCAGCTGAGGGTGCGATGAGGGCCTTTGGGTGCACTACCCCCCCACCTTCCGTGGATAACAACAACAAAATCAAAGATAACAACAACAAAATCATCTAAAAAACAAAGTCTGGGATGGACTCTAACCCTGTTTGTATTTCACTGGGCAAGGCCACTAAACCTCTCAAGTCCCAGTTCCCTCATCTATACTGTGAGTGAAATAATTTCATAGGAATGATGTGAGGATTAGGTAAAATAAAATGCTTAGTTAGCACAGTACCTGGTTATAGTGACTGCTCAAAAGATAATTATCGTCAACTGTAGAAGTTTGATTCCATACAATCCTTGAGGTCAGTGGCCAAACAACTTTGTGGAACTGGCTCCCCTAACCACTTGGACTTTTCTGTCTATTAGATGTGACAAGGATTGGAAGGATCACAGGATTCGGATTCTTTCCATTCATCCACTCAACAGTAGATTTCAGTCCTTTGTTTAGTGCCAAGGACTGTTCTGGGTACCAGGGATTCAGTAGTGAATGAAGTCTCTGCAGATGGGGAGTTTACCTTCTAGTGGAGGGGAGAGACGACAAGCAAATAAATATTTATGCTATGGAGAAAAATAATTTGGTCAGAGGAAGAACTCGCAGAGGTGACCCTTGAGAAGGTAAGCCCTGGGGAAGGCCGAGGGAACGGCAAGTGCAAAGGTCCTGAGGCCGGAAGGTCTTGGCATGTTTGAGGAACAACCTGGAACCAGTGTGGCCAGAGAGGAGTGAGAATGGGGGAGACTTTGGAGGTGAGAGATATTGAGGGTGTGGGTGCCAGATCCTATAGGATGCTACAGGCTACCGGAAGGACTTAGCTTCTTCCCTGGGTGGGATGGAGCCATGGCAGGGGTTGTGAGCAGAGGAGTGATGTAATCCGACATACATTTTATTAAGGTTGCTCTGGCTGCTGTGTGAACACAGACATCCGGGGGCAATGGCAGAAGGAGGGAAGCCTGTTAGAAGACTTGCAAAAATCCACGTTTAAATGGTGGTGGCTTACACTCGGGTGCTAGCAGTGGAGGTGGTGAGGAGTGGATGGATTCTGGACCTATTCTAAGAGTGGATCCAATAGAATTTGCTAGTAGAGAGGGTGTGGAGGGTGTGGGAGTGAGAGCTATCGGGATGACTCCAAGGCTTTTGGCCTGAGCAACAGGGGGATGGAGGCCCAAGTCCTGGATTCAAGTTCTGCCGGTAGGACTTCCTGCCGTGTGACCCCAGATAACGTGCTTTACCTCTCTGAGCCTCTATTTGCCCATCTTTAAGTGGGCCGAAGCACCCGCAGTGGTTTTCCTCCGAGGCGTTGCAGGACTTAATTAAGAGAATGGATGAAACGCTCCACAAATGGCAGAAAGCTCTAGATGAGGATGAAGGCCAATCGTAAAAGACACTGAGAGCCTAGAGTGGAATTAGCCAGGCTGCTATAGGCTCATCTGGCCCCTCTGGGCTAAGAGGAGACATGACCAAACACTTGGAGAGCCCTGGGTTGGGCTCCCTGGGTATAGATGAAGAACAATTCCCATCACGCCCCCAAAGGGGGCCCTGGAGTCAGATTAAAACCAGGGTGGATTCAACAGGTGGCTCACCGAGTTTAAACCTCAGAGTCCCTCACCTGCAGGGCCCCTTCCAAGCCCTGTGTTTAATTTTGAATTTACAACATTGTATTCTTAAAGAGGACCCCCAAAATTATACCTGCATCAGGCCCCACTACACCTCGGCCTACCCCTGGCCGTAATAACCAGAGCTACACTGACGAGCACGTGCTGTGTGCCAGCTTCCCTGCTAAATGCTTTACGCTCATCAGCTCATTTAATCCCCCCAGTAGCCTGAACTGCAGTCATTCCACAGAGGAGAAAAACAAGACTCAGAGAAGTTAAGTGGCCTGCTCGAGATCACACAGCTAGAAGGAATTCCAGCACATGAGCCCTTAACAGCCAGGCCAGCCTCCTCCAAGGACGGATCCTGTCCTGCCTCATCTTCCTCAGGGGACTCCCCCCCCTCCCACTCACCGCGCCCTAGGTTCACCATCTGCTAATGGGAGTGATAACCAGCCTTGTCCACTGACTGAGACCTCAGGCCTGAGCTCACTTTGTAAAATGATGAAATGGTGGGCACTTGCGAAGAATTCCTACGCTTTGGGGTTGATAGATCGATCATGGCAAATATGAGCAATAAAGGGCATTTTGGGGTGAGGTGTGTGGTGTCTGCCTTCTCCTCCTTGGCTGGGTCATTCGCCCCTTCTTTAAACCGATCCTCGCTCAGAGGTAGCAGATGGACATATAGGCCAATGGAAGGTCCTTCAGAAGCTTCCAGAACTACCCCTCAGCATCCAACCTGTTTTGATCCAGTACTGCCCAGTACCCCAGCTGGCTCCCGTCCTCCTATTATGTCAACTTTATCTCGGCTTATTGCATCACCACTAGTATTATTATCATTATATAACTTATTTTTAATAAGGAAGTCATTTACATTATTCAAAATTCAAAAGACACCAAAGGGTACACGATGAAGAATTTTTTACCAACTCTCTCCCCAGCCACCCAGTTCCCCTCCCTGGATGCAACCCATTGTGTCAATCTCTTTGTTCACTTCCAAAGATATTGATTTACACACACACACATTATATACACATATACACATATGTGTGTTGTATATGTACATTACATATGCATTATGCATATACATTCATATACATATATGCATTATACGTGATGTATTACTTACACATATGGTAGCCTACGACATATACTATGAGCTTTTTTCCCACTTAACTTTGTATCTTATTCTATCTCAATATATAAAGAACATTATTACCTTTTTTTACATTTACAGAGTATTCTATTGTATAGCTGTGTCATATTTTATTAATTCATTCCCCTACTTACAGATATTTAGGTCGTTTCAATCTTTTGCTATTACAGTGCTGTAGTAAATAATGCTGTATGTACCTCCTTACTACATGTGTGAGTACATCTGTAAGAGAATTCCCTGGAAATGTAGTTTCTGAGTCAAAGGTTATATACATTTTTAATTGTGATGGATATTACCAAGTGCATCCCCTACAGGTTGCACCAACTTAAATTCCCACCACTAATGTATAAGAGAGCCTGTGTCATCATAACCCCACCAACTCAGTACACCCAGCATTTGGGTCTTTGTCAATCTGAAAGGGGGAAGATGTCGCTCGGTAGTTTTAATTTACATTTATTTTGTTATGAGTGAGGTTGAGCATCTTTTAATATTTTTTAATATTCTTAAGAGCCATTCATAGTTCCTTTTCTGTGAACTGTCTGTTCTGTTCCCATCCTTTACCCTTTTGGCTCTTGGGCTGTTGGTCTCTGTATTGATTTGTGGGTGATCTTTATATATTAAGGGAAATTAGGTCTTCATTAGAGAACTGTCTGCAAATGTTGACTTGTTGACTTGTTCTTGACCTAATAAGCAGATCTCGACACGTCACCTTGCTTTTGACCTACCAACTGATCTTGATTTGTCCACATGATCTTCCGTCCCAGGCTTCACCTCAGCTTTTCCCTCACCAGACCTTTCCGCCCCTAGCCCGCTGCCCAGGGAGGGTGGGAGGGAGCTACGGCTAGTCCCGGAATCAGAGCAGAGAGTGGGCCCAGCCTGGCTGGATGCGAATCTCCTCCTCAGTTCCCCCACCCGAAGTGTTTGGAGCCAAGCAAGATAAGTTCAGAACCGCTCACCTGAGAGCTGGCCGGCCATCCTTCGGAGGGTGACGGGCGAAGGCCTTGGGGCCGGGCCCACCTCCTCCAGCCCAGCCATCAGGCTCTGTTGCTGGGGGGCTGATGCCACACCCAGCGGGTTGCTGATGGTGAAGGAGCTGGCATACCGCTCCAGAGGGTCATCTAGAGAGGCTACGATGCCCTCCTCCCACAGGCGGTACAGCATGAGGACTGGAAAGATCTTGGAGACACTGGAGATCCTAGACAGTGTTGGGGGCACAGGGGACATCCTGTTGGCCCCACAACCCATCTCTACCTTGTGCCCCAGACTCCAGCTTTCTAGCAGTCTAGGAAAGCACTGAGTCCACCAGCAGCTCAGATGGAAATTCACCAGCCTCCGTAGAATGGGCTTCGGGATGCTCGAGCATATACCAGAGCCAGTGGGGCTGGGCTGGATGGATAGCCTCGAGCATCTGCCCCATGGCAGACCGTCCGCCAGGGCCTTCCCGCTGTGGGACAGACCTGGGTTGGGTCATACCTCTGGCTCTCCCTGGCCGTGTGGTCTTAGGCAAGTACTAGACTTCCTGAGATTCAGTTTCCTAGTCCGTTTCACAGGTGGTAGAAAGGTTTGAACAAGATTGTGCACATCAAGTGTTTGGCAACCTACCTGGCAGGTAGTGAGTGCTCAGTAAGTGACCAGAAGCACACTCGTTGCCCCTGTATTCGGCCCTGTTGTGATGGCGCAGTGTGCAGCGTGCAGTGTGAATGGGACTGCTCTAATCCTCAGTTTCTCCAGAAGCCAATGTGCTCACTTTGCTAGACTACGTTGTGAGCTTTAAGGAGCCTGTGGACAAACCTAGGAGGGGAGACTCTGGATGGCTGCACAATGTCCCCCAGTGGCTTCCATCTGGGCCACTACTGCCAGGTGGCTGGGACCTGGGGCAAGAACCCAGGACTGGTTATAGTTCCATTGTGGCACATGGAAGTGAGGGAGGGGTGGGACGCAAAGGACCCTCTTCTAGTTAGGGAGGTTTGGGACTCAGGGCTCTCCAGAAGGGATCCCTTTCTGACCTGTTACCTCTGTGGTGTGGTGTTGGACACTCACTGGTCCCCTGTGGACCTCAGTCTCCTCATCTATTAAATTGTCAGAACTTAGCCCTGGTTGGTGTGCCACCGTGGATTGAGTGCCGGCCTGCAAACCAAAGGGTTGCTGGTTTGATTCCCCAGTCAGGGCACATGCCTGGGTTGCCGGCCAGGTCCCCAGTAGAGTGTGCAGGAGAGGCAACCACACATTGATGTTTCTCTCCCTCTCTTTCTTCCTCCCCTCCCCTCTAAAAATAAATGAATAAAATATTTTTTAAATATTGTCAGAACTTAAAGGGTCCTGACTACTTGGACAAACACCTCCCCAGTCATGATTCTCTTGAGTCCCCCAGCTTCCTAGGTAATGCCCCCATCCTCCCATCCTTTACCCCCTCCCCAGGACCCTGGAGGTCACCCCGCTGACCGGTACATGGTGGACTCATTAGGGGGCCCAGAAGCCGGGTCTGAGCCATTCTTCCTCCCGAAGTTCCCAGTCCAGAGCACGGTGTCATTGTGGATGACCACTGCAGACAGGGCAGCCAGCCCTGGGGCAGACAGTGCCCCACGCAGGATCCCGTCCACCTTGTGGGGGGAGAGCAAGAGGCTCAGAGTGAGGGTGCAAAGACACACCCCACCTGTCGCCTGCACTCCTGGCCCACTCCCACACCAGCCCCTGCACACAGCACCCCTGCTCCCCTCCGTTCTCCCTCACCCTGTTGCTGGAGGGGGGCCCAGGGAGCCTCCAGACCTTGGGTTCTCAAACCATGCCCTTGGAGTGGGCCCCCCACCCTGGCCGCAATCACAGCAGTTCCCTTAGAATCTGTTTTATATGTGGGGCTGCCCCATGAGATTTTTGTTCGAAGAAACATGTTCTTGGCAAAACATGAAAAAAGGGAGGAGACGAAAGTACTGATCCAGTCAAATCCTTCCTTGTCTGATGCCCTAGAAAACCTCCAGTAGGCTTAGTCTGATCCCCTAGTGTTGGAGATTTCACTATTTCTGGAGGGCCCCCAAGTTCTCTTTGAACATTTATTGAAAATACCTCATTCTTTTCAATGATGAGGTATAATGCCGATGACAACAGCTAATACATATTGGCATTTAGAATGTGCCAGGCACAGTATAAAGTGATTTTCATATATTGTCTCATTTAATTCTCATAATAAGTCAGTGCTAATTTCTCCCCATTTTACAGATGAGAAAACCAAGCCTATGAGATATAAGAAGTGACTTGTCCAAGCGATTGACGACTAGTGGAATCAGAGTTAGAAGCCCAGGTCAACTCCAGCCGCAGTCCTTAACGAACTGCCGGACCACCTTGCCGAGTGACTTTACATGCCCTGAGTTGGGTTCTGTCTCCCTGTAGCTTCCACCTCTGCACTAACTGTGCCTCTCTGAACCCGTTTGCTCCTCTATAGATAGCGATTCTCAAGGTATTCGCCCACAGAAGTTAGCACACAGAAGGCAGCCGGGGTTATTATTGATGCTTTTCCTTTCATTCCTATGACCCCCGCCCGCCACCAGGGAGCCACGTGGCACCTTTCTGTACCCTCTCCTTCACCAAAGCTTTTAACGTATTCGCAGACAGTGACTGCCTCTCTCTGCATTGGCCTGACCGTCTCTTATGTCAACCCATCAGCCTCCTTCCCTCCAACTGTTCCTTGGGTGACAGTTTCAAATCCCGCCACCACACTGCTGCTCGTACACTGTCTGACTGCTGCTCAGACAGGCTTCCTCTGTCTGTATGTCTGCTAAGGCGAGTGACCCAAGTGGCTGGGGCCTGATGGGCACAGACCAGAGCTAGCTGACAACCCCCTCTACTGTTAGGCCATCCTCAATGGTAAACGTTATGTTGTGGGCGGTGTGTGTTTAATTATTTTGCAGTGGGCTCTGTCATCCTCTCCATTCCCATCTTTCTCCTCCCTCCTCCTGTGGCCCCGCCAGGCTGAATTTCCTCCCAGTTCTCTGCATGTGCCTCGTACCTGCTGACTCCGGGTCTTGGCACATGCTGTTGCCTTTATCTGGAGCACCTCCGTCACTCCCCCAAGTCCCCTTACTATTCACATGCATGTCACCTGGGTGTCTCCTGTTATTCACATCTCAACTTAGACACAACTTCCTCCAGAAGCCTTCCCTGACCCCAAGGTCAGTTCCCTGGTGCCCCACAGACCCCTAAACTTTCTCTGTCCTCACTCTTACCCCTGTGTTATAAATGTTTAGTGTCTTGACCTTTCCCTTGCTTCCAGACTTGTAGCTTCTTCTTAAGAACAGGACAGATCTTGTTGTCATGTCCCTGGTGTCTAGCATAGAGTAAGTGCTGAAAAATTACATGATGTTCCTGGCTGGTGTGGCTTAGTGGATTGAGTGCCGGCCTGTGAACCAGGCGGTCACCAGTTTGATTCCCAGTCTAGGGCACATGCCAGGGTTGCAGGCTGGGTCCCCAGTGGCGGGGAGGGGGCACATGAGGGGCACTGATGTTTCTCTCCCTCTCTTTCTCCTTCCCTTCTCTCTAAAAATGAATGGATGAAATCTTTTTTTAAAAGTACATGATGAATGAATGAATGCTACTTCCAGTGCAAAGACCGTGCCCCCCCTTTATCACCCAGGCCTAGCGCACCCCATCCTGGGTCATCACTGACCTTTTCCAAGGCCTCCTTCAACACGGGGAGTGGGTGGGCCAGGGGCACAGGCTCAGGGTACTGGGGACACATCCTCATGGGGGCAGAGGTCGCTTCTGGTCCCAAGGAACCTGCAGGAGACATCACAAGGTGATAAGGGGACAGAGATCAGGACAGGAGTCTAGGGGTCACCCTAAAGGAGGTGGGAAGGTGGCAGCAAAGGCCAGAGGCATAGCGTAGGGCCAACCCTCCCAGCTGGCAACGGCCTCACCAGGAGATACCAGGATACAGAGACCAGCCACGGGTTATCAAGGGGCAAAGAGCAGAATATGCCCAGAGAAGGGACATTCCACACATGCCAGCTGCTGCTTGACCTTCCAGACATCAATTAGGCCACAGTTCCCAGTGGTGACCCTTCTCTCTTGCATGACCAGCTTCCTCCTTCCACGCGATCGGCAGACTTAGACGAGTTCCAGCTCCTCGAGGCAGGCTCGGCCATGTGCGTCTGCCTGTCTCTCTCTTTCCACTTCTGATTGTATGTTTGGGTGGGGAAGTGGACTGGGGACCCCGCTTAGGCTTCAGGCATAAAGTACGAGGGACAATTCGTTCTGTCACCAGAGCCGTGCACCTGGGCGCGGGGAACTTGAATCTCATTCTGCTACGATCTGACTAGATGTCTCCCCTGGAACCTCAGGGAGGGGGCGCGGGCCTTGACGGAGCAGGATTCAGGCTGAGAGATCATCCCAATGGCCCCCAGACCTCCCCTCATCCTCTGAGGATGGTGTGGGGGTGGTAAGGGTACAAGCGCCCAGAGGAGCTGCACCCTTTTCAAACCCTCCCTGAGGCTGCGCAGAACTGAGCCAAGCCTGGAGGCTCACAGTGGCCATGAACTCTTTTAGCTCTTCACACCTCTTGACTCTGGCTGCCTTTGTGACTTGCTTTGGCCAAAAGAATGAGACGGAATTGATCATTGATCCTGGGCCTTCCCAAATTGGGTCTTAATGGTCTTTTGCCCCCTAAGAATATTGCCCCCTCCTGGACAAGCCTGGGATAGCAGCTTTGAGAATGAGAGTCCACAGGCAGGGCCAGACCCAGCTCTCCCAGCTGACTTGCGCGCTGCATTGGAGAGAGTTCAAGTTAGATCAGCAGCAGAACTACCAGCCAGCCCACAGACTCATGAGGAAAAATAAATCACTTTGTTTCGGGGTGGCGTTACGATCCTCATTTTATACACAAGGACATCGAGGCACAGGGAGGTCACATGACTGACCCAAAGATGCACAGTTAGAGTTTCAGTCTCAGTGGAGGTTATGAGAGTCCCCCTAAACCCGGGATCACAAGGACCATGTGGGTGGGGAGAAACTCAAGGATGTTTCTGCACTCACCGGCCTTCAGCTTGGGGAGGTGATATTGCCACAGGAAGCAGCCAGTCATGAGCACAGAGAGCAGGAAGAAGAAGCTGCAGGAAGCCTGGAAGAGCCACTTCTTTCTTACTTTCAGCTGGCTGAGCTGCCAGACAGCCTGGAAGGAAGAGGGCTCAGGCCATGGCCCCCAGGGCGGGGTCAGCCAGAGGGGAGAGAGAGAGGGACTCGCACCCGGACCCCTCCTGTTAGGCTCACCCAGATATCATGAAAGTCCGCAGCTTGGAGTTCATTTCACACCCACAAAACCAAGGTCCTTCCCAGTATGACCCAGTCAACAGCTCGGCCATGCGTGTACCTCTGCACCTCTGAGCCTTTGCATAGCCTGCTCCTGCTGCTAGGCGTGCGCTCTCTCTTCTAAGGACTTCGTGATATACGTAAGACCAACTGAAATGCCACCGCCTCCATGCAGCCTTCCGCAATCCTCTCCACTCAGGTCCCCCCCAAGGCATTTGGGAAAAGCCTCTGTCATGGGGCAAACCCAGCTCTCTCTACAGTACGACCGTCCTTCAACTGCTATTAGCTGATCTACCTAATGGAGGCTGTGTTTCCCAAGGAAGGGGCCCCTTCTTCACTTTCTTTCTCCCCTCCATGGCTTCTGGTTTCCTGGCTTGTTCACTGTGGCATTCCTGGTGCCTAGAGTAGTCCCTGGCACATCGCGGGCCTTAATAAATATTTGTTAAATGAATGGAGGGATGAAAATAAAACATTCTAGGCAGAGTTGAAGCCCTCTGGGTATGCTTTGCAACTTAACTCTCCCCCTCTCCCCCAAAATGAAACACCTATTCTGATCCTGGTGTTTATCCTCACACGTGCTTTTATTCCTTGACTGTGTTCGTGCATCCACGGAAAGCATGTAGTATTGTTTTGCACATTTTAAATCTTGTATAAATGATACCCAGCTGTATCATCTTCCTGCAACTTGCTTTTTTTCCAATTTGATACATGTAGTTCTGGAGTATTCATTTCATTCTATGTGGAGTATGCTGGTGTATGATTATACTTCGTAGTGCGATAGAGCATGGAGTTGGGCCAGGCTGCCTTAAAAATGTGACTCTTTTATACATTTGAGGTTGGATCACTGTGCCTAGGAGTGAAATTTCTGGGTGGTAACATATGGCCATCTTTGGCTTAACCAGATTCTATCCAGTGCTCTCCAAAGTTGTTCCAATTTACACTTCCACCACCTGTGATTCTCATTGCTATTTTTAATTTGTTTTTTTCTTGATTACTGATAAGGTTGAACACCTTTTCTTATGTTAATTGTACATATTTGTGTCTGCTTTACTGTGAATGGATTGTTTTTATCCATTGCCTGCTTTTTTTCTATTCAATTTTCTTCACTTAGAGCTCTTTATAAGTTCTAGGTGCTCTTGCTTATGGCTTGTCTTGTCATTTATAATGACTTTTGTTGCAAGGCAGAATAATGTAGTGGAGGACCTGTTTCCAGATTGCCTGATTTTGAATCTCAGTTCAACCACTTCCTGGCTGTGTGACCTTGAGAAAGTTACTTAACCTCTCTGTGCTTTTGATGCCTCACCTGTAAAAATGGAGATGATAACAGCGTTTGCCCCATAAACTTGTAAGGATTAAATGAATTTATAAATATAGGACATCTTCCTGGACATGTGGTAAAACTGTTATTGCTGAAGAGAGGGCTTTTGTGCTGCTTTTGGTTGTTGCCAATCAAATGTATATCAACATGGGCTCCTTTGTTCGCTCTGTGTGTGTGTGTGTTGAGTGTGCCTATGAAATCTTTTTTACGGAGGGCTTAAATACAGATTTCTATACTTTCACACAAAAGTATTTTTGATTACGGTGTAAGGGAGGGATTTGGTTTTTTCATGGGGGTAATCAGTTATTTCAGCACCATTTATTCAATACTTCAAACTGTCCCCCACTGGTGTCTCTGCCATCTCTGAAACCTACAAGCGTCTGCACGCACTGACACCTGTTTCCTAGGCTCTGTTCCAGTACAGTCTCACTGAGTTTCTGTTCCAACCCTCTCCGTCCAGTCCTCCACTCTCTTCCGTAACAAGGGTCATTCACTTCCTATGTGCCAGGTGCTGTCCTACGGGTAACAGTCTGCCCAGAGAGGCTTTCTGTGAGCTGACCCTGATGGACCCTATGGGCCCATTTCTTCCTCTGCTCCTCCCCCTGCACCTTTTCTGCTCCCACACCCTGCGTGGTTCCCCTCTGTGCCTTTGCACCTGCCGTTCCCTCTGGCTGTCCTTTTCCACCTGACGAACTTGTGTTCCTTCCTAAAAACCCGTGGGCAACCGTGAAGCCTTCTCATTCTCCCCCAGGCGGGCCCGAGGTCCTCTCCCCTCTGCACACCCCACCACTGCATTGTAGCAGTAACCTGCACTGGTTCCTCCTAGTTTCTTTACCTGGTTCTGTACCAGGCGATGTGTTTCCCCAGCACCAGGGTCGTTCCTTCTTTGGTTTTTCTGCCCACAACCCCTGGTACTCCACCTGGCACTGGAAGGTTCTCAGGAAATGCATTTTGAACTCTACATTTTCCTGCAAGTTGAAAGACTTAGGCTCAAATCTGAGTCCCACTTCCTGATTCAGTTGTAACTCTGGACAAGTCCCCTCCCCTCTTGGGGCCTCCGCTTCTTCAACTGATGGAGAGGGCTGGGCTATTTGTAAAGAGTTTACTTTTATATCTGGAAATCTCCTTTGATTTCATAAGTATTTTCCAGCTCTAGAACCTGGGGTTTACACTGAAGCCATTCTTTATTCATAATTTCCAAAGACTGGAAACAACCCAAATGTCTTTCAGCTGGTGAATGCATAGGCAAACTATGGTACATCCATACACTGGAATACTACTCAGCAAAGTAAAGGAACAAACTACCAATATACACAATGATGTGGATTAATTGCAACTATATTATGCTAAGTGAAATTAGCCAGGCTCAAAAGACTACAGACTACGTCGTTTCATTTTCATAAAGTCCTGGACGAGGCAAAACTATGGGGACAGAAAACAACTCAGTGGCTGCCTGGAGGAGGGATGGGGTAGACTACAGAAGGCAGAAGGGGTTTGAGGAGGGGATGGAAATGTTCTATATCTTGATATGGTGGTGGTTATAGGATTGTATGTAGTTGTCAAAATTTGTAGAGCTGTACACCAAAAAGAATGGACTTTATTGCATGTAAACTATACCCCGGTTTTGCTTTGTTTTGTTTTGTTTTGTTTTGTTTTGTTTTAATGAAGCCATTAAAGATCCCAAGAATATTCAGGTGTCTCTACCTGAGCATCAGAGGGGTGACACCAGACACAAGACTGTGCCTTCTGCATGGGGCTCTCAGGCACAGTCACAGGTTTATCCAGAAGGGAAATTTGAAAGTGCTCCCCTTTGAGGGTTGTGGCAGCAAGAGAAACTACCAGCTGCATAGGAGAGTTCATTGGAAAGACTCACAGGGTCCCAGAATGTGCACAAACCCACCCACCCAGGAATCAGCACCAGAGGGACCCAATTTGCTTGTGGGTAGAAGGGGAAGTGGCTGAAATAGGGGTGAGAGCTGAGCAAATGGTATTGTTCCATCTCTGACCTCTCTCCCACATGTAGTGCTGCAAGGCAACAAAGTAGGTTGCTCCCCTCTCCCCGTGAATACCTAAGGCTCTGCCCCTTACAACATAACAGGAGCGCCAAGACAAAGAAACATGACCCAAATGAAAGAACAGATCAAAACTCCAGAAAAAATACAACTAAGCAAAGAGGAGATAGCCAACCTATCAGATGCAGAGTTCAAAACACTGGTAATCAGGATGCTCACAGAAATGATTGAGTACAGATGCAAAATAGAGGAAAAAGTGAAGGCTGTGCAAAATGAAATAAAGAAAAATATACAGGGAACCAACAGTGAAGGGAAGGAAATCCATACTCAAATCCACGATTTGGAGCAGAAGGAAGAAATAAACATTCAATCAGAACAAAATAAAGAAACAAGAATTCAAAAATACGAAGAAAGGCTTAGGAACCTCTGGGACATCTTTAAACATTCCAACATCTGAATCATAGGGGTGCCAGAAAGAGAAGAGGAAGAGCAAGAAGTTGAAAACTTAGTTGAAAAAATAATGAAGGAGAACTTCCCCAATCTGGCAAAGGAGATAGACTTCCAGGAAGTCCAGGAAGCTCAGAGAGTCCCAAAGAAGTTAAATCCAAGGAAGCACACACACCAGGGCACATCATCATTGCATTACCCATGATTAAAGACAAGGAGAGAATCTTAAAAGCAGCAAGAGAAAAGGAGACAGTTACCTACAAAGGAGTTCCCATAAGACTATCAGCTGATTTCTCCAAAGAAACCTTACAGGCAAGAAGGGTCTGGAAAGAAGTATTCAAAGTCATGAAAGACAAGGGCCTACATCCAAGATTACTCCATCCGGCAAAGCTATCATTTAGATTGGAAGGGCAGATAAAGTGCTTCCCAGATAAGGTAAAGTAAAAGGAGTTCATCATCACCAAGCCCTTATTAAATGAAATGTTAAAGGGACTTACCTAAGAAAAAGATCAAAACTGTGAACAGTAAAATGACAACAAACTCACAACTATCAATGACTGAAGCTAAAAACAAAAACAAACTAAGCAAACAACTAGAACAGGAACAGAATCACAGAAATGGAGATCACATGGAGGGTTATCAGTGGGGAGGGGATGAGGAGAGATTGGTGGGGAAAAGGTACAGGGAATAAGATGCATAATTGGTAGGCACAAAATAGACAGGGGGAGGTTAAGAATAGTATAGGAAATGGAGAAACCAAAGAACTTATGTGTATGATCCATGGATATGAACTAAGGGTAGGAGAATGGTGGTGGGAGGGA
>PVJD01018082.1:0-15548 GCA_004026545.1 Mormoops blainvillei | reverse complement strand
GGAAGGAAGGAAGGAAGGAAGGAAAGAGGGAAGGAAGGAAGGAAAGAAGGAAGGAAGGACTATTAGAGCATTAGAGGAAAAGGGGGATCACGTGAGCCACATGAAATCAGGAAAACAGAAAGTAGGCCCCAGGAATTGCAGCAGTTTAGCTATATTGTGTTACATGGATGTGGGCAGGGAGGTGGCAGGCGGCACTGTTGCTAGGATCTTGAGTGTCAGGCTAAGACAGCTGAACTAGCACTTTAGATCGTGGAAAGCCACAGGGTGTTGGGAAAGAGAAGGGGTGAGATCAGAACTGTGGTTTAAGGAGACTAACTTGACATTGAGAATACCTTTCCTTTTTTTGATAGCATATTCACTTTCTATCAGAAATTTTCTTTGCCTTAACCCAAAAGAATTGATCTTATGGTGTGGATTTGAGCAGCCCTGATAAACATTTCTTTTTTGAAAATAGTTCAAACCATCTGTATGACCTACAGATGGTCAATATTTGTCTGAAAAAAATGCTAAATGTCACTAATTATCAGAGAGATGTAAATTAAAACCACAATGAGATATCATCATACACCTACCAGAATGGCTGCCATCAATAAATCACCAAACAACAAGTGCTGGTGAGGATGTGGAGAAAAGGGAACTCTCATGCACTGTTGGTGGGAATGCAGACAGGTGTAGCCACTGTGAAGAACAGTATGAAGTTTCCTCAAAAAATTAAAAATGGAACTGCCTTTTGACAGTGATCCCACTTCTGGGAATATATCCTAAGAATCCCGAAACACCAATTGGAAAGAATATCTGCACCCCTATATTCATAGCAGTGTTAATTACAATAACCAAGATTTGGAAGCAGCCCAAATGCCCATCAGTAGATGAGTGGATAAAAAAGCTGTGATAAATTTACACAGTGGAATACTACACAGTAATAAAAAAGGAGGAACTCTTGCCTTTTGGGACAGCATGGATGGACCTGGAGATTGCTATGCTAAGTGAAATAAGCCAGTCAGTGAAAAACAAATACTATATGATCTCACTTATATGTGGAACCTAATGAGCAAAATAAAGTGATGAACAAAACAGAAACAGACGTGTGGATACATGGAACAGACGGACAGCTGTCACAGTGGAGGGAAGTGGCGGGGACTAGATGAAAGAAGGTGAAGGGATTAGCCAAAGAACACACATGCATAACCCATGGGCCATAGACACAGACAAGAGTGTGGTGATGGCCTGAGGAAAGGATGAGAGAGGGCTGGGTGGAGACAGGCAAAGGGGAAAATATGGGGACATCTGTAATAGTGCAAATAATAAAAATAAAGTTAAAAATAAACAAAACAGCTCAAACCTACATGTGTCTAGGTCAGCCTTGAGTAAAGTGTTCTGCAATTTTTTTCTTTCAAGCAATTAGTCTTTATGCTCCTCTGCAAGCCAGCAACTGCATTATTTTGATTCAACACCCTGAAGTTAACTCTGAGCCCCTTCCCAAGGCCCAGCATGTGGTCACCAGCAAATGCTCACCGGAGCAGGGAGTGTCACTGGTGACTTGTATATGAGATTCTCTCATAAGGCAAGATTTGCCAATAGAGGTTCTAGTCATTTTTTTTCACCAGAAATAATTTTTAAATGATACATTCATCATAAGAGAAGTTACCATTTAATGTTATGAAAAACATCTGAGTACTTGATAAGTAATTAACTACAAAGAATAAATCAATACTAAAAATTAGACCATCATCCTTTGACAATCACATATTATTTCATTTGTCTACCATAAGCTGGTTTCTATGACAATGAGTGTGTACTAAATTAACAAGAGATTATTTCAGACCATTTTAGATAAAAGTTGTATCTTAATCACAAAGATGGTGCCCAAAGAGACAAAGGAAGCCCCTGCCCCTCCCAAAGCCAAAGCCAAGGCAAAGGCTTTGAGGGCAAAGAAAGCAGTGCTGAAAGGCATCCATAGCCACACACAAAAAAAGAAGATCCGCACGTCGCCCACCTTCTGGAGGCCGAAGCCACTGCAGCTCGGGAGGCAGCCCGAATACCCTTGGAAGAGCGCCCCCAGGCGAAACAAGCTTGACCACTCCGCCATCATCAAGTTCCCCCTGACTACACAGTCAGCCATGGAGAAGACAGAAGACAAAAATACACTTGTGTTCACTGTGGATGTCAAGGCCAACAAGCACCAGCTCAAACAGGCTGTGAGGAAGCTGTATGACATTGACACGGCCAGGGTCCACACCCTGACCAGGCCTGAGGGGGAGAAGAAGGCATACGTTCGACTGGCTCCAGACTATGATGCTTTGGGTGTTGCCAACAAAATTGGGGTCATCTAAACTGAATCCAGCTGGGGAATTCTAAATATAAAAATTTATATACTAAAAAATAAAGAAGCTGTATCTTAAAATTGTTAGGCTGTACAAGTAAGTATTAAAGTTAAACATGCAAGTTCAATTAATAGTTTGTTTTTAATAACATCTATTTTCTCTAATTTCCCAAGCTTTTGCTGATCAGAGAAATAAAAAACAAAGAACACAAATCCAGTAAGACAGTATTGAGCCGTGTGGTATGAAAGGAAATAATGGAGACTTTGATATTACCCCAGTGGGCTTCTGGAATTATCTTTTTAAACACTGTATGTTCAATAATCAACATTTTGGAAAAGAAATGGATTATTCATTTTCTTATTGCTTGATATTTTGACAAACCATCCTCTCTTTTCCAAAGTCCATCCCTGGGTCAAGTGAAGGGACAAAGCAAGAATTTCCCAGCTCTCCAAGCTTTTCTAAGAATCCCAGGGCTGCGATGAAAGCACTGTAGCAGTTTGGGAGATGGACGGGTGAACAGAGGCTGTCCCAGGAAGTACTAGGGTGCCATCAGCCCTACAACAAGTGAGCTCACATGGAGCTTTGCTGGGCCTTCATGTAAACTTCTTACTTAAATTACAGAAAGTGCATCTTCTTCATCTGGCCGAGAATGATCATTCTTTAAAAATCAATGCATGAAATCCTGATAGACCTACCTGCAAACCTGCATAAATCTCTATCCAGTTTGGTTAATTGATATTCACAAACATTATTAAGTTCTCTTAAAAAGAGAGCTCTTTCTGGTCTTGTTGGTTTATGAGGGTCAAGTTTGCACATGGGTATTTGGTTCATCAGCACTTCCACAAATTTGTTTTTCCACACATTTAACTCCTATGCACATAAATATATATAGGTCATTTTTAAAGATTCATATCTGAAGAAAATTACAAATATTTTATAATATTCCAGTTAACTCTGTATAATCAGAGAGCAAATACCTATTATTTAATTTATCCTAAAAAATCTTTCATTCTAATAACTGCTCAGGGAAAGCATTTGCTTTTTTTTTTTTTTTTTTTTTTGCCATCCAGGTATTCACTATATAATGAACTAATACCTGCTTTGCTGACATCTTAATTTCCTTCATTTTCATTTTTCAAGCAGGAGATTGTTTTGAAACTCAAATACTTTACTGCTTATTCTTCAGGAAACTATGGAGCAGGCAGGCCTTGCCCTCCCTCTGGGAGAAACACTCCCAATTTGAATTCAAGCAGGAACTAAGCTTTGTTCACAGTTCAGTTCCTTCAATATTCTCTGTAAGCTGCAGAGTCCTTTGAAACATAAATTCTCTTACCAAACACCTTGTTCCAAGAGAAAGTTTATGAGCTGTAATTCTTACCTTAGTCAGAGAAAAGCTGTTTATTCCATGAAAGCATTAACAGGATATAGAACAAGATGTCTCTTTTGGTTTCCACAAAGTAATTTTGTTTAATGCAAATTTCTAGATCAAACACCCATGATATCAAAAAAATAACTGTACTCAAGAGTCAGTTTTTTTAATCCATCACTTGAGCCTATCGTATCCTCTACTCTGCACTCCTTACACCAAAGCACATGAATGCTGGAACGAAGTAGTTTACAATTTTGATCGTAACAGGTATTCTAATTCATGTTAAATGGTACCTTACAGTATGAGAGCTCATATACCATGCTAAGACTACACTACCAGGACCCAAATCCTCAGTATTACCCCAGAGCATCAGGCAGCTGCTGCAGAGACAACCTGAAAGGGAATGTTGAACTATATCACCACTGAAACTTTTCTTTTTACTTTTTTATTGAATTCGCTGGAGTAACATTGGTTAATAAAATTATATAGGTTTCAGGTGTACAATTCTATAATACATTATCTGTATATTGTATTGTGTGATCACTGCCCCCAAAGTCAAGCCTCCTTCCATCGCCATTTATCCTCCCTTTACCCTCTTCTACCTCCCATACCCGCCTTTCCTCTGGTAGTCACCGCACTGCTGTCTATGTCTATACCACTGCAGCTTTGGACTCAAACTCTATTCTTCCAGAATGGTTGGCACCGTGGTATTGTTAAGCTCACTGCTCACAGAGGCTGAAGTCAGTTGGACGCTCTTATCTATAGTGTTGATTTTTCCACCAACAGTTTCGTCAGCGTTCCTCTTTGGCCTCAGCAAAATAATGAAGCACTTGGGAGCAAATATACAACCCAATAAACCATAGCTGGATGCCAAGATTGCAAATATTTCCACAGGCACTTTAAACTTGCCTTTGGTGCTCAAATTAGCAGGAACAAAAGAGGCCCAGGCCATGAAAAAGACCAGTATCCCAAAGGTGAGACATTTTCCTTCATAGTAATTATCCAGCAACCCGCGAGCCACAGTCGTTGCAAGAAAGCGTAGCAAGGACTGGAAGACATCAATTCCACATACAGAGCATAAAAATTCTAGAGAACCTTCATCACATTCCAGACTGATCTTTACATTCTGACCTTCCATGTTCTTGTACACCCTTGGGGATTTCAACGTTAAGGAGGCTGTGCACGCACCAATCTCAACTAGAATGGAGATTAGTACAATGATTTTCCGACAAAGGGGGCAAATGGATATAAGTCGGGTTTTGGATTTGGAAATTCTGTAGACTAAAAGCAGTGAAATAGTCTCCAAGAATGCAAGACAGGCACAAAGAAAAGCCCAGAACCAGCGCCACCCGACGGGCCATGCAGGACCAGCTGTGTGGCGTGCCAATGAAAGGCACGGAAGACAGCGGCACGATGACAAGAGAAACCTGAATGAGAAAGCTCAGCTCGCGGTCGTTGGCTGTTCACCAGCGGAGCGCGCCTGTACGTCACATACACAGTTGTGACGGCCATGACCACAAGCGTCCCAAAGATGGAGAGAATGACAAGTGCGAATCCCAGGGCCTCATGGTAAGCAAGGAATTCCACTTCTTTCAGCACACACTCGCTCTTTTGTTCATTTGACCAATAGTCTTCACCACATTGATAACATCCCCTTTGACCTTAGGAACAAAAAACAGAGGATTGACTGCAAGGAAATCCAACCATCTCCTTCTGGTGCTGAATAGCCCAGAGCAGCCAAAGGCCTGGTGAGATCCCTTTACATAGACTACAAAACATCTCCATATAAGCAGTGAGAAAGTGGTCTTGGAGTGTGTACCTAACATATATTGAGAATTATTTTCAGTTTTGGAAATTCAGCCTCCCTTCTCTGTTTCAGCCTTTCCTGCATGGGCTTTGTGCAAAATAATACCTCTTTCTTCCTCTTCCAATCACCTAATTGAGAGGGGAGGTGTGTATCTTCATAAACCCCAGAACAATTCACAAAGTATTTCCCATGTATGAGAAAATTAAAGCTACTAATGTGAAACAATCAAAAGGATTATGACAGGGATAAAACTGATTAAAATATGAGTGTTTTCAGTCTTCCATTCAATATAACCCCTGCCTACTGAAGAGAATTTTGTCTTCGCTCATTCTGCTTTGCCCTCCAGACGCACCCTCCAGCTGCAGATTAGAGAGAATAAGTGGAGAAGGCATGAGAATAAGAAGGGAAACAAAAATAACAACTCTGTTGACTAAGGCTGAGGGAATATTTGGGGCATTTAGCTAGGCAAAGACTCTAAGGGAGAACATTGCAGCATGAGAAAAAATTCTTTGGGATGAATTTGTGGTAAATTATGAAATAGGTCTCTTTCATATTCTCTGAAAGATACAGACACGGACTGGAATCCCTTTCGATCACTCTGACTGCTGGACTGGACTTCTCTTGATGTAACTGTGCAGAGACTGGGCCACGGAGGGTCCAAGGAGTCGTTCAGCTGACACTGTGCTTGTTTTCCATTTGGGAAACATTTTAATGTTAAAAAATTTTATTTTAAATAAATTTCTATTGAGAGCCTTTTGACAAAAGACAAGTGTTATTGTCTTTTAACAGAAGGTAGAGATGAAAATAATCCTGCCCCGACATGCTTCATAAGGTTAAGCACACAAGCCCGACTAAAATTCTGGTCATGAAGAGCAGCAGCTCAGCGGGCGTAGTGAAGACCACGGGGCAGTAGTGACAGGATGCATCTGTCCCACGAACCTCGAGTAACGATGGCTTTAAGCCAGTTGTCTTTAGGAGTGGAATTCTTGATCTTAGAGTTCCAAATTAGAAATAATTTGGTAAAACATAGAACTGAAATTCACTTATTTTTCCATCTACTATTTTTTTCATAATTGATGTTTAATATATTTCAGAAATCAAAATAATTTTAAATACTTTTTATGCACCCATTTATTCATAGTTTACATTTTTTTAAAAATTTCCTCTCAGACTCATGGATGCAGGCCCTTTTCCCAACTGTAGCAGCTTTAGAACTAAAACCCAATATTATGTTTTTTTTATACCACACAGAACATCCAATAGTCTGGTGGACTATAATGATTTTTGTTGTAAGTTGTTCATAACTATTTTTATAGCAGCTTCCCAAGAACCTTTTGCCAAGACATATTTAATCTAATTGCACTTTTATATCAATGAAAAAAAATGACCATCTTCACCTGGTTCCTGTGACACGTGTCCATCAGTACATGGGATGTAGTCAAAGCAGCATATCGGTTCCCCCTGACGAATCCCCTTCCGGGTCCCAAGACGACATATATAGGTGCGCACTGAATAGGAAAGCTAACAAAGACAAATACAGAGCGTGTAACAACCCTTTGTCTGTGCCACTTGAGCTAAGGGCACTCATGTCTGGATTTCTGCGGAAGTCTTGTGATATCTTGGGAAACCCAGGTCGGCTGGGCAAGGGTAATAGATAAAGAGAATAACAATGTGAAGAGCTAAAAGTCAGTCATGTGGTTGATTGTGGATATGCTAAGCTACTCCTAAAACCCGATCTTCCTAACTTTAGGGACTCAGGCTAGACCCCGTATCCCTGAGACCCTGGGGAAGGGACAATTTGACAAATTTATTCCTGCTTGGGAGGGGCATTTGACCCCAAAATTATCTTGAATGAAAAAGATTTCTTCTCACAAGATCATCCCAGTATAGTCTGAAAGCCAAGAGTGTCTAGTAGAAAAGAAAAATGAAAGATCTGTTCCTTGGGAATAATCGGTACACCAGAAAGGATGAGCACAAGAGCCCAGCGCTGGCCACTTGCTCACGAGACGTGCAGACATCTCAATGGTAAACACAGGCTTCCCTTTACATTCTACATGGACGTGGACCTCGAGACCCAGTACAAATACAATGTTTGTAAATCAGTTTATAGTGTAATATAAATGAAGAGCTTCCTATTTAAAAGGGAGATAAAATGTATTCTCTTTTTATTTATTTTTATTGAATTTATAGGCGTAACGTTGGGTAATAAAATAATATAGGTTTCAGGTACACAATTCTATAATCCATCATCGGTATCTTGTATTAGCAAAGATTCATTTAGGAAGGTGAATCATCATATTTATATTTATTTTGGAAATCAGAATTTTCTTATGTAAAAACTGAGTTAGATAGCAATAGAAAATACATATAAGAAATCTGAGTTCAGCTACGGTATGTAACACCGCTGAAGTACACATCAGTACTGTACACAACAGAGAGGCTTCTTATCAGGTGTGTGTGTGTGTGTGTCTTCACAGACTGAACGGGGTTTCCTCCCCCACCCCAACCCCCCAGTCTTCTGAAAAGAGCTCTCCGCACACTTTTCTTTGAAAATCACCATGAACAATGAGCCGAGGCTTTTGTTTCATTTCTCAGTATCCCTTCCCTCCTCCACTCTCACGATCTAGTTTTAAACCTAAATCAGTTCATGACTCTCCTCTGTCAAGGGTCTCCTGTCGTCCCCCTTTTCACTCAGTGCAAAAGACAAAGTCGTTTTCTATCCAATAAGGCCCTACGTAACCTCTCTCTCTCTCTCTTCCTCTTCCATTACTCCCCTCTTGCTCACTCCTTCCAGCCACATTGACTTCTTCGGTGTTCTTCCAAAAAGCCAAGCACACACTGCCCTCAGGCTGAGGTAGAGTAGTTGCTGATCCCTCTGCCTGACAGGCTCTTGCAGAGATAATGCATACATTCACTTCTTTTAAAGCTTTTATTCAAATATGCCCCCGTGAGGCCTTTCTTCACCACATTAAGTGAAATTACAATGGTGCTCCATCTCAGCTCCTGCTTTTTTGCCCCCTATAACATTATCACTCTTTAAGATAATATACTTTATCTACTTATCTTGTTTATTGCCTATTTTCTCCCACTTAAATGTTAGCGCCATCAGGCAGGGATTTGTTCTGGTTTGTACACCGACCGATTCCCAGTTCCTAGAACAGTGTCAAGCACATATAATATTATGCTGAATAAATATTTGCTCAATTACTTAATTAGTTAGGTTGTAAGTGCTATGAGGACAGTGGGTTTTTTGCAATGCTTAACACAGAGGTGAACTCATAGTAGATGCTTAGCAAATTTGTGTCGAACTACATCTGAACCAATTTTATTATGCAAATATATCCACAATTTTAATGAAGATGAGAAAAATAAAATGACTATTCTGCAAAGAAGCAATATTAAAATAGAAATCTATTACTACACTTTATTAGTTTTCCATCAGTTTTCAGTAGAAGGAGCATTCAATGAATTTTTGTCTATATGGAGGGGCGGGGTAACAGCTTCTATTTTTTAATGCAAAACTGTATGCTGAGTATTTACTACATGCCTAGCATTAGGGATACAAAAGTGAAGCCTCAGGCTCCATTCAGGAGAGAGCTCTGGGCCACAGAGGTGGTTTATAGCTGGGCCTACGGCAGCTCTGTCTTTCTGCAGTGATAGAAGTTTTACATATCTGTGCCATCCGATATGGTAGCCCATAGCCACATGGGGCTGTTGAGCACTTGAAATGCACTGAACATGACTAAGGAACTGCATTTTTTAATTTAATTTAATTTTAATTAATTTAAATTTAAAAAGCTACATGTAATTAGGGGGTACTGTATTGGACAGCAGCTCTAGGTCAAAGAAATAAAATGCCCCTAGAGTGGCAAACACTAATAAGGTTTTTAGTTTTGAATCTTGTCATAAGGTATTCCAGTGCCGCGTAAGAGCGGGCCAGGAAAGGGAGGAACGAGTGTGTACGTACGCGTGTGGGTGTGTGCTTTTGTGAGTATGTGTGAGTTTCTATGTGTTTAGCTACCCAAGGAAAGAAAAAAGAAAAAAAAAAGATTAAGAGAGATTTTTTTTTAAAAGGTCTGCTAGGTGTCTGGCACTGCGTAGCAGCTCAAAAATCTTAATTTCCTTGTCACTTATCTGTACCTCCTTTCCCAGCATAATTTGAAAGACTGGAGATCTCACACCTCGGGTCAAAAGGGCCACACAAGAACACGGAAGGTAAATAAAAAACAAGATGGTAAAAAGACACACATCCCTAAAAAAAGCCCCAAGACAGTAAATGTAAAACACTGGCTACCTTGACACCCACTTCAGCACGCTGGCTTGCTCTCTCTCTCTCTGTCTCTGTCTCTGTCTCTCTCACACAGGTTCCTTTATTCCAAGATTCACCTGGAAGATTAAATTGCCATTATTTTTCCACCACCCTATCATCTTACTGTAACCTACAGGTCACCCTGTAGTAAACACTAAACTAGAATATCAAAAACACTATAGTCCTACTCTCCTACAACTGATATTTCATTAAAGGTAAAAAGTTCAGCTGTCTGGTTTCTTCTTAACTTCTGGTTAGTGATGGGGTTTCTTCTTAACTTTCCCTGTCTCTGGGTGTTGTCTTTATGTTGTATACCCAGGGGGCCCCCATCTCTGGTTTACCAACCACTTCTCAGTCCTACATATCAAGATCTGCTGTTGCAAAATAAACAAACAAAATAGAAACAAACTCGCAGATACAAAGAACAGACTGATGATTGCCAGAGGGAAGGGGGATTGGAGGGCTGAGTGAAAAAGGTGAAGGGATTAAAAAGTACACATTAGTAGTTGCAAAATAGTCATGGGGATGCAAAGTACAGCATGGAGATTATAGTCAATAATATTGTAATAACTGTGTATGGTGCCAGGTGGGTACTTGAAGTATCGAGGGGGGCGTCTCTTTATAAAGGATATGATTGTCTAACCACAATGCTGAACACCTGAGACTAATACAAAATAATATTGAATGTCAACTGTAACTGAAAAATAATTTTTTAAAAAAGAGAGTGTTAGAATGTACTGGGACATGGACCTAAACCACTGTCTATGCTGGAACAAAGAAGGTATATGCCACTGGCTAGATACCTGACCACACGAGTCAGATGGAACTGAGGCATAGCCTCTGGCATCCTGCTGAAAACTGGTTGAATCCTCACTGTCCCCTCCCCTCTCCCTCGAACTTTATACAGAATCAGCCCTCTTTGATCAGATACCCAGGACATCGGGAGCAGACCAGCAGGGTGACTCGCCCTCCCCCAGGGGTCTGCTACACACCTTAAAAGCCCTTCTACCCTTTCCCCTGGGGCTGCTGTCAGTCAGTTTGGACTCAGCCCACCTGATCGAAGTGTCCTGCCTTGAATAAGAGCCCTTAATTGCACTTTTCTGGCTCCAGGTCCTTTCTTAGCCACTTCGGCTACCTAACAGAAAGCTCTCCTGTTGGTGTAAGAAAAGAAGGAATAAAATTGTAAAACTAGCTATGAATGTCTAATCATTATGTTGTGTGCCTAAAACTAATATAATATTGTATGTCAACTGCAACTGAAAAAGAAAAATTATTTTAAAAAATAAATAAAATAACCATTTTAAAAAATGTTCTTAAACAAGTGCAATAATTAATAATAAATAATGAAATGAATAACTCATTATTCATAATGAATCTATGAGATAACAGCTTTTTATCTAGGGTAATACTTTACATCGAAAACCAATATATTTAATCCTCAAACCTTACTTCTACTGCCTCTCAGAACAGTTTTGAGGACACCACTTTGGAAGGAGTTTTGAAGCTTATGAACTCATCCTTCTCCCCTATAATCTCTCAACAAAATATTTTTGAAGGACATATTAAAGCTTATTGACATGTATGTGCACCCCTACATGCACCACACTGGTGGCTGGTGTTCCCTACCTCAAATTACTTTATGAATTGGTAAACCCTCCTTCCCATTCTTTGACCTTGGAAATACATCAGAAGGAAAAAGGGAGGAAGAAATGAAATCTCTCTAGACCTACTGTCAGAGAGAGCAGGAGGGGCTTCTGGCTTGCCCCAGGGAAATGGTAGCTGCTAAACTGTGTATCTCTATGCACATCCTCTGAAAAAGATCATACATAGTTTTAAAATTTTTAAAAACCAATTATGACCCAAAACTGCAGCATCATAAAGAGCCTAAGAATATGATGAACTTCATACATGGTCTGGCACAAATAATGCCCCTTTCTTATTACAAAATCTTTTATTACAAAATCATAAGCCTGTAATTCTGCAACATAACAATATCGCATTCAAGCACACCATATGATATTTTAGGTGAAATGTTCAAATTGCTGTCCATCTTGTGCGAGACATTCACCTACCCTACCAACCACACTCAAGCAGGCATCATTTCTGCCGGACCCCGTAGTATTTGTTAAGTAGAAAAATACCCACTAAATTCCAGCAAGGCCATCTCTCGAGTGCCCTGCTCATACCTGGGTGCATGGGAAAAGAGAGGAACCGGGAAGACTCTCAGGGAAGAAGAGTGAGCAGGGAACCTAAGGTTTATGCAGAGACAAAATCAATCCTAGAAAGAAAATGCCCATCCCACATTAAAAACAGGCCCCAAAACTTCTAAAAACAACACTGGCTATAGGGAAAGGTCTTACAAGTAGGACTCATGGAGACAGTTTCAGGAAGGTACCACTTCAGTGGGACCAGAAGATATAGAGAGGGAGAAGTGACTTTTAGAGATGCGGTAGAAAGGGAAATTTAAGAAATCCTACAGAAATGAACTGCTTTTCGCTTCACTAACAGAGGAAGGCAGTCTTGAAATAGGCACTTGTAAGACACTCAAAATTCTCATCCTTGGCCATAAAAATAACCAAAAACTTGTGCCTTGATACAGGTTTACTGTAGGTAGAAAGCAGAAAAATGAAAATCAAAACATTCCAGCAAATTAAAATTCCCCTCCAAAATAAAGCATACATGATTGGCAGAAGAATATTGTAGCATGTACTTTAATCAAATATACTAGCACTACAATTAAATACTCTCAAGAAAGCATTTGGAGATGTACAAAAATATCTGATTTGAGATAATCAGATATTTAAAATTAAAAACATAAATGGATATAAAACTGGAAGTTTTTAAAAGTTCATTTTATTCAGAAAAGAAACTAAAAAATAAGACAAAATTGTTTTAGATATTAAAAGTTACAAGGCACTCAAAAATGACTATATTTGAATAATGATTTAATAAGGGGCATTGAATGAAATCAGGAAAACAAAAAAGAGAATAAGGATGTGATAAAGAAAAAGGCAAAAGTGTTCATGGAAAAAGTTGGATAAAATGCAAGACAGACAAAGGAAATCAAACACTTTGAAGTACTTGAAGAAAACATAATAGAATACTTAAAACTATAATCCAAGAAAATGTTCCAGCAACCAAAGATCTGGATCTATGTATAGAAAAGGTATGTACTGCACTGGGAAAATTGACTTGGAATAATCACCTTTAGGTGTCTGGTATTTTCAAAGTGCCTAAAACGATATAGAAATGCAATTCTCTGCATATGTAGACAAAATAAGATGTCAGAGTAACTAACCTCCTCTGATTTGGTGTGCCAAAATATGGTCATATTCTTTTTCATCACGAGTTCAAACTTAAGAGTCCGTGAATATATATCCTCCAACCTTCACAAATCCAATCTCCCCATCGTCATCTAATTGCCAATTTAGAATATCATAGCGTCCAATCACATCTCCATTTTCATCAATTCCTATGTTCATTCCATATTGAGTAGTAAACTTAAGTGTCTTCAAATAGTACATTAACTACAAAACAAGGGGGGAAACAACATAGAGAAAAGCAATTTGTAAAAATTTGCCTAGGAAACAGGGTCTATAAAGAAAATAATCTCAAAACTAAGTCATGAGATTGTATATTTTTGCTTTTTCTCTATCTTAGCTAATATGACAGCTTCTAGCCACATGTGACCATTAAAACTTGAAAGTGGTTGGCCAAGTCAGAGAAAGACAAATACCATATAACTTCACTCATATGTGGAATCTAATGAACAAACCGAACTAACAAACAAAACAGACAGACTCATGGACGGAGAACAGAATGACAGCTAAGGGTGGGGGTGGTTGGTGGAGAGATTGAGTAAAATGGAAACAGGACTCATGGACATGGACAATGGTGTGGTGATATCTGTGGGCGGGGATGGAGGCAGAGGGAGGTATAAGGAGACTAAATGGTAATGGGAAAAAATATAATTAAAAAATCATCCCCTGGCTGGTATAGTTCAATGGATTGAGGGTTGGTCTGAGAACCAAAGAGTTGCCAGTTCAATTCCCCAGTCAGGGCACATACCTGGATTGTGGACCACATCCCCAGTAGGGGGCATGTGAGAGGCAACCACACATTGATGTTTCTCTCCCTCTCTTTCTCCCTCCATTCCCCTCTGTCTAAAAATAAAATAAATAAAATCTTTTTAAAAATCATTTAAAAATAAATAAAATGAATTTTATCTGTTTCAAAAAAAAAGAAAGTGAGAGAAAGGAAGAAAGGAAGAGGCTGGCCAAATTGAGATGGGCTGTAAATGTAAAATACACACTGAATTTGCAAAGTCTTAGTTCAAAGAAAATGAAATTCTCATTAATAATTTTATATTACTATTTTATATTATTATATTATGAGCTCCTGTTAAACTATTATTGGGGGTTATAATTTAATTTCATTTGTTTCTTTTTATTCTTTTAATTTGGTTACTAGAAATTTTTAAGTTACTTGTGTGGCTCATATATTTCTATTGGACAGCTCTGATCTATACTAAGGCAAAGTGGTGCCCGGTATTTCCTAATACTTCCCTATCTAGAGAAGAAGGATATTTTGACTTGCCTCTTAGATTTCTTCCAGTTGTAGGTACCAGTTCACCCTACTACCGCCAGTCCCTTCCCTATATGTCAGGTGCTACAGATAAGAAGAGCAACAAGATCCATTCCCTGCTCTTGCCACGTTATTAAAAGAGACAGAAAACTAAATGCAACTGGGATCAATTTGGAAATAACAATGCAAATGAAGACACAGTGGTTCCAGCTACTGTGAACTCGTGGGAGCGACAAGCAGTTTAGTGTTGTTGGAGAATAAAGTGCTGAGGGTCACGAAGGGAGCATTAAACTCAGAGATGCTGACAAGGCCCAGGCCGTGGAGGCCTGACAGGGCCAGACCAGGGATGCCCATGCTTTATGCTTCCCAGGTAAGAGGGGAGGAACTGAAGGATGTAAGCAGAGGAGTATTCTGATTAGGTGTGCATCTTGGTGAGATCATTCAGGCTACTGTGTCCCTACGTGAATTGCCGGGACATCAGACCTGAGACAGGAAGTATGATAGCTGTACCTCCAACATGGCACCCAGTAATCTTCACCATCTGGCCTCAAGCCCTTGCGTGACACCTCCAGCCCTGCATAAAGTCTACATATTCCAGTTTCCCTTGCAGCTAGACATGACCATATACCTAAATTCTGGCTAATGGGATGTAAGGATGATGGAAGTTAACTTCCAATAAATATCCTTAAATGGAGAGATGTACACATTTTGCCCTTTCTCCTTCCTGCTGGTTAAGGTGTAGACGTGATGGTGAAGCCCAAGTAGCCATCTGAAACTGTGAGGTGAAGCCACATATTGAGGACAGTGAAATGAAAGAGTAGAAGGAACCTGGATGCATAAGCCACCTTTTCAGCCTTAGAATGCTAATCTCTAGCCCTGACCGGTGCGGCTCAGTGGATTGGGTGTCACCCTGCAAAGCTTTTGCCAGTTCGCTTCTCGGTCAGGGTGCATGCCTTGGTTGCGTGTTTGGTTCCTGGCTGGAGCACGTACACAGAAAAAAGAAAAAAAGTCTGTCTTGCTTAAGGCACTATTTTGGAGGGCCTTCTGTCCGGAAATCACAATAAACCTAATAATAATTCTGTAAACAAGTAGGAACTTTAAAATGCCCATTTAGGTCACACAGGAAAGCCATTCTTTTCAGTGAGCATGTAATAA
>PVJD01018081.1:0-15524 GCA_004026545.1 Mormoops blainvillei | reverse complement strand
AGTATAATACTTATGCAAAACCCTCATAAATCTTCAAAATGCATCCCACTTATACTAAAACAATATTTTCAGTTTGGCTATCTAAAACTAATTTGTAGGGCATATTTTCATTGATAAGACTAGTAGCAATTAAGATAACTAAAAGCATTTATGGTGTCTGAACTTACTCTAACATGCATTGACATCTTACAAATAATATTACTGCAATCCAATTATATGTGTAGTACTTGCTTGGCATTAAATTACCTAATCAGAAGACTTCGAATGTCAAACCCTTTCACATCACCATGAGTTTCATGGGGGTAAACCTTATTATCAGGATAAAAGTCCCAAATTTGTAATGTGTTATTAAAATGAATGAAGGTATAAAAACAGCAGAATGGTTGATGACCGAAAGTGAATGCTTTAGAGATCCCACACCCCCGTACTCCAAACAGGAAAAGGCAGTTCCACGGTACACTTACGCAATGAGTTTCAGTCTCTGTGTATGCCACACAGAGAGTGTATCTCGGCTGAACAGTCAGAATCCCTATCAATATTCATATCTGGATGTGTTTGCATAAATCATGGACCCATAACAAGTATCTTGTAGATCTCATCTCTTGCAACATGATCTATAGGTTATTTAATTATACCAACAAAATTTAGTGTCAGTGATTATGAGAGGAATCCTCTCATAAAGTGAATCAATGCCCAGCCATTTTAAAAGAGAATAACATAATCCATCTGCAAATCAGGGTGCATCGCATGTACAGCCACGCCTACTGCCATGTTATCTTGATATCTAATATCCTTTGACTCTGCCATTAAGCAAAAAAGTTAGCCTACAAATAACCCTGCCGGTCTGAAAATTTAAAAAGATGCATTTTAACAATCCCTACTATTTTTCAAGGCACAGATATTTGTCCGTTATCAATTAAAATTGTTAAATGATCTTTTTTGCTCCATACGAAGGTTTGAAATCTTTAGTTTCTTCTAAGTTTCTGATATACGTAAATCCTGAGCAATAGTTTACCCTGGTTCAATTAGGCAGGCTGACTCACTAGGAGACCAAGTAAAAAAATTTAAATGATGAACTCATTTTAGACAGTTTCAAGACTCTCTAACTCATGTTGACTGAGTCGTAGTTTTATCATGTACACTCAGGCAGGTAATAGCAATTTCAATAGAGCAGAGGCTGCAATTCCAACCTCGGGACAGAGGAGATTTCATCCTGTGACAGTGCTCATACCTCAAAACACTTTGGTTAACCCTGTAAAATCAGTATAAAATTCTTGGTTGAGTATAGCTTATAAAAATAAAAGAAGAAAAAGACAAAAAGAAAACTAATAAAGGTGATAAATGGGAATTGGAGTACTAAGAATGAGACAACAGATCATTCAGACTCGAAGTTACTTGATAAGTGACTTTTTTCTTACATGGGACTTTTCTAATTACACTCGTATTACTACTAAACTGATAGTTTGACCTAGATAAAATAGCTTATCTCTATGAGTCACTGGAAGTGCAATTTGCATTTCATTTTGTGTCTATTCATATTACTTATATAAAAAAGCAAAAAGTCTATGTCTCAATCCAGCTTTGAAACAGAAATAATAAAAAATGATATACTTCTTATCCCATGGCAAGTATTAGAAGGATGCTGAAAAGTAATGCCATTTTTCCTTTAATCCATTTACACCTCCAGGGAGACTTGGACTAGCTCTAAACCTGAGCATATCCCCCTTACACTTATACGCTCTCCCAAATATATAATGTTGGCGTGCGTTCTATTATGTAAGAAAATTGTCATCTTTTCAAGTGAGACTGGCTCTTCATCTGGCTTTAAGATTCACATCTTCCTCCAGCCAAAGACAAGTATTTCCAGAGCCTGGCTGAACACCTATGGCTCCATTATGCAAATTATAACCTGTCAGTTCTTTACAATATATTTTTGAGATGTATTACACAAAAGCTTACCCCATAAGAGAGAAAAGGTATTTTTTACCTTACCTAAGTCATAACTGAAATCACACAAAAAAGAGAAGTATCCAAAACCAGATTGGAAAATTCAATCACCTTCAAAAACAGTAAAATTGTATATGCTTGCCTGTGTATGTGAATTGACAAATTAACACTCAGTGAATCTTTAAAAAGTTACAAAAGTAAAATTAGTGAAGTAAGGGAAAGTGAATTATGAAGTTGCAAATTAGCACATTTTACAATTTAGAAATAAGCTATATAATTTAATTACATAAAATAAAAATCTGTGTTTATATTTACAATAATGCTGAAGATGATGATGATGATGTTACTGTTTAATATGGCCGAGTAATTTATTGAGTGATTATGGATAACAGGTGCTCTTCAGAGTCCTATGTGCTGAGATTTTGGGCTCAAATACTCTAATTTGAGTGTCATTTCTGCCATCAGATTTTAGATGAAGAATTAAAAAGAGAAATGTGAGGTGGTTGTCTGCAGTGGTACCACTTGTGAATGACATTATTAATTCTTTACCTAAATGCATTAGAGTAAATGTTACCATTTGCATTCTTAAGCTAATGACTTACTAATTATAGGTGTAACATATATTAAATACAAGCTAACAGTAGAATTGTACGCAATAGTGATAGAATTATGATAACATTATGAAATGAATCATAATAAAATGTTAAGCAACTAATATATTATACATTTGTACAAATGAGATGAGGCCAAATACAAGAGAAAAAAATAAAGTCTGTTCCTAAAATACTGATTTCCTATCAGGTGTTTTAGCTATATGGTATAAATATGCATTGCTGTATATAACTTAAACATTCTTGTTTGAACAAAACAATTAGATTGAGCTATTCTTGAAGTCAAGGACCAAGAATTATTCTCCTAATAGAAAAGTACCCTCCAAATAATAATAAGATATATTTTCTGGAGAAAATGCAACAAAAATGTTAAATAAATGAGGTAAGTATCATCTTGTTTAGTTAAACATGTCCTTCATTAACTGAGATAGAATAAATATGACAGTAAACCAAGGTCTTATTTGGAAGGATAATTTTATGTTGTTGGTGGTTATTCTGTGTATTTTAGGATGTTTCTATCGAGTAATTACATCTGTCAGTGTATCTTAAGTCATTTTCAGAAGACCTCTGGGAAGGCAGGGGGGATTGGCCAACCTAAACAATATCATTTAGAATAGGCTTAAATCAACTAATATCATATCACAATAAAGAGTAACATCTAATAAGTCAACAAAAGAGATAAAATAGAATTATGAAAATACTAAAGTAATCTGGAAATGGATAAAAAGACATTAGGATAAAAAGGGGAGCAAGAAAGATCTAGCATAAATAGAAATCGAATAACATAATGGTGGTATAGTTAAAGCCAGCAATATCAATAATCACAAAAGTAATTAATGTAAAAATGTAACAACACAATTAAAAGCAGGAGTTTTAGGTTTAGAATAAAAAAACCAAGACTTAAGTATATACTCCTAACAAGTTGTGTGTTTTAATATAAACATGAAAATATTTAAAATTTCAAAGAACAGATCTATTTTATCATGCTAACAATAAAAAGAAAGTTGGAGTGGCTATATTTATATTGGGTAAAATAGATTTCAGAGCAAAAAGTATTACCAAGTGTTCAAAAGGTCATATTATAATGATAAGTAGAACACTTTTTCAAAAGAACACAATGAATCTAAATATATATGTACCTAATAAGAGTGGGTGGAGGGGAATAAATGGGAGTAAAAAATGGAAAAACTGTAATAGCATAATTAATAAAATATACATTAAAAAAATTTACTCTCATAAAAAAAAGTTCTTTGAAGCACATAAAGTAAAAACAGAATGGTTGGAGAAAAGAAATAAATCCAAAATTATAAGTAGAGAGATCTCAATACCTTTTCCTACAATTGTTAGTAAAAGTTAAAACATCAGTTAAGGATACAGAAGATTTAAGCTGCACTTTAAAAATCTGACCTAATTGACATTCACGGAACTTACCATCCATCAACAAAACACGCACTTTTCAATGGAAGAGGCAGAGAGAGCGCAATTGATCATACGGCTGAATCTGTGCCTAGACCTGGAAGTGATAACGCCCACTTCTATCCACCTTTCATTTGTCAGAATCTCAGACTCTTGAGGTTATCTGCAAATTATCCAGCTTCTCTTCAGAGAAGATGATTGGGAGGAGCAAGAAACAGGTGACAAGAGCTTGCAGAATTAAATCATTGTACAGTGAAGTGAGTTCTCCACTATTAGGTAGATCAGTTGAAATCCTCTAGGCAGGTGAAAAAATGTCTTTCTTGCCCAATGTGTGTGCCATGCCTTTTCAACAGAGGGATATTTCCACTGATTCCCAGAATAAAAACACTGCTTTTAGTATTCCAGCATATCTGCATAGTGATGGGGGGAGTCATTTTACTGGACAGTGGGTACCTGAGTTTTAAAAAGTATTGGTTTTAGATTTGGAAGAAAAATGGAGTTACAGTAAATTTCTAGTACCTAATTATTTAGGGGAAAGCAATAATTGTGCCTACATTTAGCAACGGGTATGCTACAGAAAGTTTGATGTAAATTTATTACACTAAACATGTCTTTAGGTTTATCCAAGCTGATTTTATTGTTCTATTCTACTGTGAAGCAGTTGTTAATTACATATAGAACTTGAACAAATCTATACTGTTGATTATTAGTTTTTGAGGAACTAAAATGGGTAATTTATAGGGTCTAGAAAAAAAAAAACTACCAGTCTTATTCGTTTCATTGAATTGGCTACAATTGGCCTAAGGTAAGATAGAAGAGGGAATTTGAGAAAAAGTTTAGATGCAACAATCTGGACTCTGTGCTACAACTTTTCTAACTATGTCCAAAAAATCTTTTGCTCAGAAAAAGATTCAAGGACCCTAGTTAATTTTCATTATTTATTATTTTTTGTGTGTGTGTGGGTATTTGAACATAAGGGTCAGTTATAATGTAATTATGTCTGTGAAAATAGACTACAGTTAATCCAGTATTTTCATTTGCAAACATGATTTCTACCTATTTGATTTTTTGAAGAGGCACCATAAAAATAAAGGAATGTACTAATAATAATGATTCGAATACAACGGTAAGGCTTTGGGAACTGGGAACAGAATTAACCATTGTTAAAAATTTCCACTACTGAGTTTGAGTATTCTAAAGAATCTAGTGTTTATGTCAATGAACAGATGATACGTATAGAAAGCTACTTTGTTGTTCATTTAATCTATAGATGATAAGATGTGGAGTTTTAAGAGGTAGACAAGAAATCTTGGAGTATTACTTTCTCTTAAAGCAACACGATCTTATTTTTAATAGTGATCTTCTTATTTCTTTTCAAATATGGGAAAGTAGTTTTTCTAGTGGCCCTTTTACTTGCATATTATAATGTATACCTTTTAATAACTTCACAATTTATAGATAAGAGAGGGCCTCTCTATATTCTATCTATTTGGAGACCAATTATTTTATCTGCTGAGTTACAAATTTGTTCTGATTGTCAAAGCTGTTTAATTTCCACTGCTCTGAAAATTGTCAGCCACACATGTTAAATATCATTTTTCTGTTCTATTTTTTCTTTATAATTATCTATTTAATGTCAGAGATACTTTCCAAAATGGGCAGAAACTTCTATTTTTTAGCTGTTGAGTTTTGCTTAGAATATTTTTTAATTTTTTTGAAGTCATATTTTAGTAACTTATTAACTCTTCATTATTTCATTTACAATTTGAAATTTCTACTCCATCTGCTTTTCATGGAAAGGTTTCTGAAATATCATTATATAGTACATATCATATTTGTAAGAACATTCATTTGAATTATGAACAGCTATGCTATTTAAATCTTGTACTGGCTTCTTTCTTTGTATTGCTTTTAACATTTCCCTCTAAGGTACTATTAATTAAGTAAACTATTTGACTAAATATGGAGCAACAAAAATCCTTAATTCAGAAGTGAATTTTTGTCTATCTTTCCAAAGTTTAAAAATATCTTTTTTTGATAGTTCACTTTTTTTGTATTTTTTCCATTACCAGTTATCCTCCCTGTACCTTCTTCCGCCTCCACTCTGCCCCCATCACCATACTGTTGTCTGTGTCCTTGAGTTCTTTTTTCTATTTTCTTTGATTTTTCCCTTCTTCCCCCTCGCCCAATACACACAGAGCTGTCAGCCTGCTCTCTATTGACCGTGGCTTAGCTGTAGATCAGGGATAAATGCAACTTGTATAGACCTAACATTTGTTTCAGAAATCTCAATGGAAGGTGTGCAATAACATTGTTCTCTTTAGAGTGAAAACTAATGGAAAGAGAGCTTTTTGCAGAGACCAGGGGAAGGGGCAGGGATAAAAAGGAGAGATTTAAATTGGCAACAGAAAGAAAAAGAAAAAAATAATGGAGAAACTCATGGTTTAAACAATGTAGGTTTAAAACTGTTTGAGTGTGAATTACTTTTTGACTTTAATAGAGTCTTTAAGTTAGGATATTACTAGAGAATATTAAAGAGAGAATATTTTTGCCCTGGCTGCTAACTCAGTTGGTTAGAATGTAATCCAGACAGGCCAAGGTTTCAGGTTTGATCTCCAGTCAGGGCACATAGAGGAAGCTAACACTGAATTCATAAATAAGTGGAACAACAAATCGATGTTTTTCTCTTTCACGTCCTCTTTCTGTCTCTAAAATCAATTTTAAAAAATTAAGAAAAGTAAATGAAGAGAGGGTATTTTTAACTTTGAGGCCTTAGGATGCAAATCAAAGAAAGCTGAGCAGTGATTATTTTTATCTGACGTCTCCTCTTTTCTAGAGTTGTTTTTTTTTAATTAATGGTATTTTTTAACATGACAAAGGCTGACCCATTTGTCATTCTATATATCTTTAGTAAAACATTGCCTTTATATTAAAGTAAGCAAAGAAGTTAGGTTTTTATTGAAAGCATATGTAGGAAAGTGCATTTTTTTTTTCTTTAGGAAGTGATTACAGATTTCTTATAAATGAAACCATGACACACAGGAAGGAAGACACTACAGTTGTAACATGTAAGCTTATAAAAGGAGCCTATATTTCCCATTAAGCAAAGACAAGAACTGAAATTAGATTTAACATCTCAACTATCACTAACCTGAGAACATATACTAAACAAAGTGACCCTATTTAATTTCAAGTTAGATTTTAATGGATAATGCACAAATAATTTTTATTTCTTTCATCAATTTAATCTCAAAAAGAGCAAGTTTAGAGACTTATTTGATCTATGCCTTCATCCATTTCTTATGAAACAAGCTCTCACAAACTAAACACAAGCAAAATAATTAAATACTGAGGAAACTAAGTACATGAGATGAAATTTTGTCCAACTAGACAAACAAAAATGAAACATCAACTGTGGCAAAGTGTAGCATAAGAGTACATAGTGACTAAATATAATGAGGTATCATAGATAGGATCCTCGAATAGAAAATATATTAAGTGTAAACAAAATACATTTGAGAGAATTATAGACTTCATAATAATATATCAATATATGTTCATTAATTTTAACCAATGTGCAATTGTAAAGCATGATGTTAATAAGGAAACTGAGCTTGGAGAATATGGAAACTCTTTACTAACTTTGTATCTTTCTTTGAATCTAAAACTAATCTAAAGTAGAGGGTTTATTTTTTGAAAAAGAAAGAATAAATAAACCAATGAGAGAATAAGTAGAATGATGTTAAGAATATTTACAAGTACAATGACGTATACCTTAAAGACAGGGATACAATTGAAAAATGTATAGTTAGGCAATTTTCTCATTGTGCAAATATAATAGAGGACATTTACAAGGTATAGTCTACCAGGTCATAGGTTATAGGTTATTGTCCCTAGGCTACAAAACTATGTAATACTTACTGTACTGAATACTATAGGTAATTGTGACACAATGGAAAGTATTTGTGTATCTTAACATAGTAAAGCTACAGTAAAAATATAATATAAGAGATAAAACATGGTATACCTGTATAGATCATTTACAATGAATGGAGCTTGCAGGACTGGACGTTGCTCTGGGCAGTTCACTGAGAGAGTACAGACTGAATGTGAAGGCCTAGGACATTGCTACATACTACCTCAGGCCCTATAAACACTGCCCTACAAGCCCTCCGCCTGCTTCCTTGTGATAGGATCAGAAATAGAACACCGAAATTATCAATGCTGCATCATGAGCAGGGATGTGAGTTTGGCTGATTGGAACTATCACAGAGAAAGCACCTGGGTCAGGTGCAGGTCACGCGAACAGAGACTGTCAAGAGGGATTAAAAGGTAGCCTGAGGACAGGTAGGAATAAAAAAAATCAAGACGAAGAAATAAAGCAACATACGGAATTGTAGTGGTGATGCGGTTTTGGCTGCCCCGCGTTGGAACAGTTGTCAAATTAAGAAACTGTGGTATTCATAAAAGTTAGGTTGTTTAATGTGGAGACAGCGTAGAACTGAGCACTCTATATTTTGACTTTAAAAATTTGTTTTAGATGCCATTAACCTTAACTGGCACAAAGGGCTCTCACTGGCATTGAACTGATGAAAAAATAAAACTTATCTATGCACTGTATCATTGAGACCTGAAAATATTTCCAAAATATCGGGACAGGCTGGTTCCACACTACTAAAGAAAGCTTCCACTAAAGGAGCAGGGACACTTAAAACTTTTCATGGTGGCTGCTGCGGACCGGCGTCCTTGTGCAGAATCTTAGGTCCTCAGTGAAGAAATTAGAACAATGCACTCTGAAGACCATCAAGCTAAATTTGGGAGGGCTGTAGCACGGTCTGCATGTGTAGAGCGGGGAAACAGGGAAGGCTCCTCTCTGCTGAAAGAGTCAGTGGCTGATGGAGATGTAATTTGTGCTCCCAAAATCGAGGTGTTGTGAGGGAGAAGGAATCTATTGCCAAACCCCACAGATACTGCTTTGTCAGAGGAAAAAAATCCTCTAGAACATATATCTATCCACTTCTTATATGAAATGTAGCTCCGCTATAATTTATGGGATCAACATTCTGTATGTGGCCTGTCCTTAGGAGAAACGTTCTTATCCACTGCATAACTGTACTGCTTTTCCAGTCTTGCCATCTAATTTATACAAAGACCTGTTTGCTTACAAGTTCAAGGATAACAAAATAAATCTGAATGACACACAAATCTATTGAAACAAGAACTCAAGTTGTTGAAAACACTCTTCTAACAGCAAATATGAAGGACTATTGGGTCACAAAGCGACTTGTGAGCACCTTTTTTTTTTTTTCTGCCCCTGGAAAGAAAAACTGCAAAGAGATGATCCTCAAAACAAAGCAAAGCAAAGCAAAGCAAAGCAAAACAAAAGATAACATTGGTGAAATTCCTGATTGTTGATGCTATAATATCTTATAAAGCAGAATGCGTTCCTTGTTTATGAAGGGAAAGGTGTGCTGGTGAGTCACATCTGTCTGATCAAAGCTGATAGGGCCTATCTTCTGTGGGGCTTGGAGAAGCATGAATGAAGTTCAGGTATCGGCAGACTTTCAGAAATAGAAGTGTTTAGAAATGGTTGGCTTTTGTCTGTAGAGGTATGTGTAATGGATTGTTTTTGTTGTTCATTGGCTGACTTCCAGAAGCATTTGCTGAAGTGAATTGTCATTGATTTATGAAATGAATATAAACCAGTTCCAGTGGTTATGTTTTATCTTGGCCAGGAGAAAATTGTTCTTTTCCTGGAACACCAGGAACTTTTATTATCACATCAAATATGGTATAGATGTTTCAATGTTCAACATTTTTATTCGATAATAAATGTGCTAGCTTTTATACTGATAGGACACATGGTGCCTCCTGTATACTGCCCCTGGATGCCAAAGCTCTTTCAGTGTTGTAGAGGCAATCAAATGATGTAGAAAGAGCTCAGTAATAGTTAACACCATTGCCTTCTAATTTTATTGGTTTTCCTCCTATTTCAATAAAAGGTAGCAACCTACCAAGCATGTCTTAGGTCGACATGATCCACATTGAAATAAAGTTGAATTCACCTGCATTCTGTTACAACTATGGGTCCCAACAGTACAATCAACGTAGGTTAAAAATACAACAACAAAAGTTTTGCTCTTGGCAAGTATTTTTTCTTATATTTAAAAACACTGTGAAGTGATATAAACATTCTACAATTATTTATAGTGGTCAAACTTTGAGTGAATAATGTGTTTCTAGTTTTGTGGGCACCATGATAATAATTCCATGAGATAGATAGAAAATGCAGTATTACATTTAGCAAGTCATTTATTTAAAAAGAAGACCACTAAATTGGAAATATGAATCACCTTTAAAGAGTTTTAATTAAAGTGAAATTGTGAGATAAGTCACTCCTACTTAAATCATCTTTAATTAATACCCTGCTGTAAATAATTTCCTCAGTGCATATAATAACGTGAAAAGTAGAGAGCGTTTAAAACCCAGGTGATTAAGCCTATATTCAATACAGTTACCAATCTGCATGACAGATTACAAGTAAGATTAAATTGGAAAGAATTCTGCAACTGGCAATGGCTGGGTAATATTTTTCAGGACAAGATTCTCACAAAGAACTAACCAAAAAGCTGGAAAAATATAGATATCTTTCTTTTTAAGATTTGGGGAAGATCTAAGACTATAAAAAATGTGTGACCAATATTTGGGAGAAGAGGAAAGTCAGAAAAACTCTGTCTGGCACATAAGGTGCTTTTCTTTCTAGGCCATTGTCAATTCCAGAAGAAAAAGCATTGACTGAGATAAGAAGGGGATTAGAGCTTTCATCTGTCTCACTCATTTAGTGCTCTGGTACGCACTCCAGGCCTTTGGACTTGACCATAAGATACATACCCTATGAGTAACAGAGAGACTTAGATATAGATACTCCTGCAATAACTGAAATGCAGCCTGGATTGTATTTGTTTCTGAGGTTATTAAAAAAAAAATTCTGCATTTCTCCTAGCTGCCTTCCAGTGAAAGTAGAGCCACGTTGGAAAATTAGCACAATTTCGAGCTTCACCTTATTTTGAATTTTTCCTTCACATTTTCTGGAATTCTATTTTTAATAAGAAGAATGTACTAGAAAATAAGCATTAATTTTTAAAAAGGGAAAAAGCAAAATAGAACAAACACACAAGTGCTTCAAATATTAGAGATGTCAGCCATGCAAGTTAAAATTATGATTAATGTGATAAGTAAGTAAAGGACACAACAGAGAATAATGGAAGAGAACTGAAAACTACATAATGAGAACAAATGGAAATACTATAACTGAAAATACAAATGATTAAGTTAACAACTGCAGGAATCACAGATGTGAACAGCTAAATTGATGAAATGACAAATACTTCAAAACAAAGAATCCAGATACAAGTATGAGAGAGGCAAAAGATTGAAAATACAGAAAATAATAAACAAAGCATGCAAAAAAAAGTAGTGAAAAAATGTGTGATTTAAGCCCTAGGTGGGTAGAAATAATGAAGCAGAAAACATCTATGAAGAGATATACCTGATATTATTGAAACTGAAAAACCACAAAAGGTGTATTAGGTTAGCCAAAATGTTTAGTTTTTTCTGTAAAATAAAAGACACATTTTTCATTTTTACCAATAACTCTATTGATTCAGATATTTTGAATATATCAGCTATCTCCCACATGGTAAAATGTTGGCTGTTCTCAATTAATGTCTCGATTTGATCGCTATCAACTTCAACTGGTCTACCCAATTGTGAAGTATTATCAAGCAAGAAATCTCCAACACAATACTTTACAAACTACTTTTGACACATTCGATCTTACAGCACCTACACAAATACTTTTTTGTATTTCAGTTGAGTTTTTACCTTTCTTGAAATAATAAAGCGTAATATGTATATTTTTCCACCTTCAATATTGAAATGTCTACACAAAAATTCACCAATTTTAATGTTTTTAAGTGCATGCTGATCTGACAGGTGTCACATACAAGCCAACAAAGTCATTTTGAATGAAGTTAAAGACAACTAAGAGTTACTAGAATCATCTTATGAAAAGAAAAAAGACAAAAACTTTTGGGCCAAACCAACAGTTTTAAGAACCAGTACAACCCCCAGAGAAAAAATAAAGAAAAGCATGACCAAGTATAAACTGGAAAAACAAATGGAAAAACTAAAGACAACATAAACTCTAAGTGGTGGATAAAAGTAAAACAAAATTATATGCCTCTGGGTATAAACCAAGAGTATATGGTAGTAGCATATGTAGTATTCTATATGTATTACACTAGTATGCATATGTATATAGTATACAATGTACATATAGTATGGATATACATAGTATACAAAGTGCATATAAGTATAATACAAGGTCTGTCCCAAAAAGTCAACCATTATTAATTAAATGAGAATGATTTTCATGACGTTGATGTGATATGGCAGCCAAGGAAAGTGGACCAGAATGTGGATGTTCGAACAATGACGATTTCACTGTACTAGTCAATGGGGGCAAGAGATGCCATTGAGTGAACATGTGTACTGTGCACCTATTGCCCTCAAAATGACTGAGCAAATAGGGCAAAGAAACTGCATCAGATTTCGTGTTAAGCTTGAACATTCTTCCATGGAACCTATAGTGATGATTAACAAGGCCACAGCTATGGACAACTGGGGATTGACAGCTTCATCATGACAGGGAACCCACTCATGTGTCATATCTTGCGCAGACATTTTTAGTGTAACATCAAATCACCCAGGTGACTCAGCTCCCCTACAGCCCAACTTTGGTGCCCTGCAACTTCTGGCTCTTCTTAAACTATAATTACCTTTGAAAGGGAAGAGGTTTCAGACCATCAGTGAGATTCAGGAAAGTATGATGGGGCAGTTGATGGTGATTGGAGAACTGTATGAAGTCCCAAGGTACCTACTTTGGAGGGGACTGAGGTTTTATTTCCCTGTTTATATTTGTCTAATACCTTGTATCTTCTTCAATAAATGTCTCTATTTTTCATATTACGTGGATGGATACCTTCTGGACAGACCTTGTATCTCCTCAGGCAAGAGAAGCAAAGGAAAAGAAAATAAACAAATGAGACAACATCAAGCTAAAAAATATTTGTATAGCAAAATAAACTATCAACAAAATGAAAAGGAAACCCACTGTGTGAGGGAACATATTTGCAAAAGATACATCTGATAAGAAGTTAATATCTAAAATTTATATAGAACTTATAAAATGCAACACCAAAAAAACCCCAAAAGTCCAATTAATTATGGGTAAAGGACTTGAAGAGACACTTTTCCCAAAAAGGACATAGGCATCTAAAAAGACATATGAAATAATGCTCAACATCACAAAGCATTGGAAATGACATTGAGGTATCACCTCATGCCTGCCAGAATGGCTGTCATCAATAAAAACAAGCAAGTGTTGGTGAGAATGTGGAGAAAAGGGCATCCCTAGGCACTGTTAGTGGGAAGGCAGACTGGTGCAGCCACTGTGGAAAATAGTATGGAGTTACCTTAACATTTAAAAAATAGAACTGTCTTTTGAACAATCGATTTCACTTCTGGGAATATATCCGAAGAAACCTCAAACATTAATTTGAAAAAAATCTATGCATCCTTATGTCAGTTGTAGACTCATTTACAGTAGTCAAGATCTGGAAACAGCTCAAGTGCCCATCGGTAGATGAGAGGATCAAAAAGTTGTGGTATATTTACAGAATAGAATACTACTCAGCCATAAAAAAGAATGAAATCTTGCCTTTTTCAACAGCATGGTTAAACCTGGAGGCTATTATGCTAAGTGAAATAAGCCAGTCAGAGAAAGACAAATACCATATGATCTCACTTGTATGTAGAATGTAATGAATAAAATAATTTAACAAACAAAATAGAAACGGAGGCATCAATACATAAAACAGACTGACACTTGTCGGGGGGGAGAGTTGAGGGGCTGTGTCGATAAATATGAAGGGATTTATATATATAAAACACAGACACTGACAACAGTATGGTGATAGAGAGAGGGAAAGGTGCTGTGGGAAGGTGAAAGTGGGCAAAGGGGGGATAATGGGGACTGAAGGACTTTACTGTAGGCGATAGGTGCATGATGCAGTGAACAGATGATGTTTTGTTGAATTGTACATTTGAAACCTTTATGGTTTTGTTAACCAACGTCACCCCAATAAACTCAATAAAAAATAAAATAATGTTACATGCTAGATACTAGGATAATCAGCGTACAGAAAGATTTTCCTGAAATAAATTGTGTTGGAGGATTATTTTGTCAATATTGATGGTTCGACACGCATTTATTTTTAACTTGCTAGGGTTATATGATGTTTGTTCTCATCTATTGTATTTAGAGGAGAGTTGAGTTTACTGTAAAAGCAGAGATTAAATTTATGCCAAGTATATAAAATTAGTGGTATTTTTATTCTTATGACAAATGAATTGAATATATTTAGTGATATTCTTTTATTACCTCAAAATTAGAATATACTTAATCAGAATATAATAAAGGTAATATTTCATCTGTTTTAAATCTATACTTCATTTTTCTACCTTAAAATAACTTTTTTCTAAACTAAAAAATCCTCATTTATTATAACGTATGTTCTGTCTTTGAGAGGTTATATCTCAAGCTACATTAGTGATGTTATTAAAGTCAATTTATAATTAGTATTGTTTTTCCAGTTTCAAATTTGCAATTAAGAACTGTGAATGTGTAAAAATCTAGCAATCTACATATTATTAAAAGCTAAGAAGTTGTTCACACTGTGCATTTTTCAAAGACTTAATTTATATTACTATTTCCTAAACATTTTTCAAAATTATTATCCTGATTATATTATTGTTTATTTGCAACTTTATTATATTTTTACCTAATAATCTACAGTTTACATATAAAGAAAAAATATATAGTAGATGTTACAGTTTTCAAACATTGCTTTCTCCTTTGATTACTAGTGCAGCAGTTTAAAAATGCTCTTGCTTACCCCCTGAGTTTCTGCTTAAAAGTGTATCACTTCATGATACAACTTTAAACTGCAAGTGTTTCCCATGCAGGTGTTTTTGCACCTGCCAGTGGAATAACACTGCCAGTAAATGCAAGTCACAAAAGTCCTTCCAAAGCAAAAAATAACTCAAAGGATTTTCCCAAGTAAATGTAAGCTATAAAATAGCCACAATAAAAGTGCTAAATAAATATTGAGCTTTCAAATTGGAAACCAGGAACGCCAGGGGATTCCCTTGGGTATACAAATTAAAGGTACTGGTTTGGTAAAAATTGAGCAAAAAATCCCTAATGTTTTGTGAAATGATATTACACAAAGTACACAGATTTTCCCAGAATAATATCTTTTGATAAAGATGAATAAAAAAATCCCATGTGAATATTTTAAACACGGACTATGCAGTTAATATATGTCTACCACAATTGTAACACTGAAATGCCCATACATGCTTCTCCCTTTCTCATCTATTTCTTGTTTGTTTGCTTTAAAATACAATAGCTTGTATCATGGAGAT
>PVJD01018080.1:0-15555 GCA_004026545.1 Mormoops blainvillei | reverse complement strand
CGGCTGGGCCCTGCCTCTGGAAGCCCCAGAAAATAACACAGTCTAATGGGAACCTTCAGGTTACCTGGCCCCAGAACCAGAAAACATAATTTACCAGTCTTGGATGGACTTTAAGTGACTGGCTAATTTTGTTATTTTTTAATAAATCATTTATCATTTTAATAAGGTAGGAAGGGGTAGATCGCACCTGTAGTCTGGGACACCCTTATTGAAGTGGCTTTAGGTCATGTGACAATTGTGCAAATCTCACTGTTCTTGGGGTCTCTTCACTGCTGCATAGCCGCATGGGGGCATTCAGCATCTGCATGGGTCTCGGTGTGGGTGTCAGCCAGGGCCACCCAGGGACCCCTCCTGTCCTCGCTGACGAAGGGGGGCACCTGCCCCACTGACCGAGCTGCAGCAGAGAAAACACCAACCCACAGGGCGGCCTCAGACTCGGGGGGCGGGGGGGAGCCTGGCGTGGTCACTCTCCACACACGGACCCGCCTGGTTGGAGTGGAATTCCATCAGCCACACGTCCCCGACTGCAGGGACTCCCGGCATTCGGACAGCTGGTGGGGCTCAGACCGAGGAAAGGGAAGAGAAGGTGCAGCCCTGCTCCTCCTCCCGGGTCCCAGCTCCAGGGCTGCACTTCCAGGGGGAGGGGAGGACCCACGGCAGCCTGAGACACACTCTGAGTACATGGGACGGGGCGGGGTGGCGGGGCACAGTGCGACGTCCACAGATCTGTCGCAGTCCAAGGACAGAATCGCCCCTCTCGTGCACGACGCCTGGAGTGGCGCCTTCCCATGGGGCACTGCAGCATTGCCACGGCTTCTCTTTCTTTCTTTCTTTGTCCCAAACAGGGGTTGGCCGCACGCCTCCCTTAAAAGAAAAAAAGACGACCACGGAGAGAGACGCCCGTTGTTGGGCTCTGTTTGATTGCGGGGACAGGTGTTTCTCACGTGTGCTCAGCAGAAGGGTCACACGCCCTGGCTTTGGAAAGACGCCCCACACAAAAAACGATTTCAGATTCTTCCTCTCTTCCATCCCGGGGACAGAATATGGCTTCCTGCGGCAGAAAAAGTGAAGTCACGATGAAGAAAGCTCAGGTCACTATAAAACAAGATGGTCTGGTCCAGCAACAGGGGCGCCCGACTTTTGGGCATCTCTGGGCCACACTGGAAGAAGAAGAGTTGTCTTGGGCCACACAGTAAATACAGTGTGACATGTAATCACAAAAAATCTCATCATGTTTTAAGTAAATTTATGATTTTGTGCTGGGTGGCGTTCACAGCCGTCCCGGGCTGCATGCGGCCTGAGGGCTGCAGGTCGGACGCCCCCCGCTCCAGCCGGTGTGGAGCCGCACTCGCCCGCGCGGCTGCTCCAGGCAGGTGCGTCCGCCTGCGCGTCTACCTGAGCCATGAGCCGCCACTGGGGACCCCAGAGAGCGCGTCCGTGAGCCTTCGGCTCCACGGCAGTGACGATACAAGCTCCACGTATTTCAAAGTCTAAACTGGGCAGTCAGACCTGCCGAGGCCTCCCGGCTCCCGGGGGCTCCGCCTGGCCGCGACCCCCAGGGCCCCTCCCACGGGAGCCGCCTGCCCGCTGCCGCGCCCCCGGGGCCTCCCCGGCGCCCGCTCCAGCCGCCACCTCCGCGCCGCGCTCAGACGCCCTCCGCAGGCCACGCGCCCGTCCAGCGGCCCGCAGTCCACGCCCGCCCACGGGGCTGGCCCCCCACGTCGTCCTGCAGGCCCCTCCCTCGGCAGCCCCGCCGAAAACTCACACACCGACCTGCGCGACTCCCTCAAACCCAGCATCCACAGCCGCCCACCTGCTTACCGTTTCTTCCTTAGTTCCGTCACTGCCGAGCGTGAGAAGCCCGGTCATTTACCGCGGTCCGCGTCGCCCTCCCTCGCTGGGACGGGAGCTTCCCGGAGCAGGCGTTTGGGCAAATCTTAGGAGGGGTGCGGGCCCCTCGGCGCCCAGCACGCGGCCGGTGCTCAGACAGGCGTGTGGGGGGGCGGGCAGAGGAATGCGTCCGTGCTCCCTCCAGGGACAGGGAGGCCCGCGGGGCCCCAGGGCGCCTTCGCGGTCCCAGAGGCTGCCTGGGCAGGGCGCCGTCTTCCCCTGTCCCGAGTCTGGGCTTTCTGAGGCCAGGCAGATGCTTCCCTGACGAACGGGCAGCTGGAGAGGGGCGCTTTTTGTAGGCACGACCCTCCTGGGCAGTTTGTTTCTCCCACGCGAACTCAGGCTCTGCCGGGACCTCGGTGACCCTGTCCGGCCGGCTCCGTGTTCACAGAGTCCGTGTCTGTCTGAGACGGCCACACCGCGTGGTCTGTCACACCAGCTTCTCAGAGTGGCCCCAGGGGCACTCACCTGTGCCAGGGCTCAGGTCTGTCCCGAAAGGGGACAAGGTCTGTGAGGCTGCTGCAGCCCAGAGGGCGCCTCCCTGGTGAGGACAGAGGAAGGGACAACCCGGAAACCGCCACCTCACCGCGTCTCCAGGGCGGCTGTCTCTCTGGTGCGTCTCCGGGCCCAGCTCTGCGGTCCGCACTCTGTCGCATGTGTCACCGGCTCTCCACCTGAACACTTCTGGGGGATAGGAGTAGGTCGAGGTGGTGGGACGCCGATACTATCGGTCATTTCCCACCATTAGGTTTCCTTATAGCAGCTTTCGTTTATTCGAAAAAGAAATCCGAAAACCTTTCCAAGGAAGTGGCTCATGTTCGCACAGACGGACGATTACTGACTATAGGAGGTTTTTCCTCACCTCTGGGAAACCGCACTCGGGTTTGGCTTGGGCACCAGTCTTAGAAGAGAGCCGAGAGCCTGTTTTCCGCACGGAACATCGTTCCTCACACGCCCAGGCCTATCCGGGTCCATCCACGTTTACGCTCCTACAACGTCTACCTTTCAAGCGGCCGTAAGCACTCACTTCACGCACATACTTTGAAACGCCTCCATGCATCTCAACACCACAGAAGCTGCCCGAGTCTGAAATCAGGAAATTATTCACCCAGATCCCTGCAATACGTCCTAGCATCTGTGGTAAGTTCCAGCCAGCGCCCCCAGCCCCATCGCAAACCTGCACGGTGGCAGCCGGCGCATCCCTGCGCCCGGTCCCACTGCGCCTCCTGCACCAAGTCCCACCTGCCACTTCTCCCCGACGCGCCTCGCCTCACCGGGCAGCAGGAAGTGCCAGCGGGGCCCCCATTCATTCATTCCCCCACCCATTCCCCACTTAGGGCCTGTGGGCCAGGCCCCTGCTGGACATGGGGCTGCGCACCCCACCCCCGCCCCTCCCAGAGCCCCCAGGCAATGAAGCCGGGGAGGCGACCGGACCGTTACTCCCATGATCACCAAAAGGCGAGGTGAGTAAGATGCAGACCTTAGAAGAGGAATGAGGGGACAAATATGTGCTCGCGACCTGGCCGAGTCCCCGATGAATGACATCGGTCCTCACGCTGAAAGGGCGGGGGGGCGTTTCAGGCAGAGGGAGGTGCGCCAGCCAAGATCCCAAGATCCCGAAGCCCCGCAGGCGACGAGACCCTCCCACCCCAGAAATTCCTTAGAGCCTAGACCGTAAGAATAGTCTCAAAGCAACGAGGGAGCGGCCACAATGTGCAGCCAGGAGCAGCCAGCAGGGAGCTGTTTCCCAGCTGCGGTGACAGCCACCCGTTTCTGGGCCTGTAACTTCTCTCTCGGAGCAGAGAACGGTTTCTGAAGCTCCGTGAACACAACGTGGGTGGACATCTGCACAAGCGTCTTTAGGGCACGAGACCCTCCTGCTGAGAAATGGAGTGAGAGGGGCGACCTAACAAAGAAGCCAGGGCAGCGGCAGTTAGAACTGGGCGCTCTGCCGGCTCCGCACGGTAAGTTCCGTGCGCCCCGCGCCGCAGGCTGTCGAGGAGCGCGAGGTGAAGGCCGCCCCGGACCTCGGTCTGTCCCCATCGGTGCGTCGGCTGAAATCATCAGATGGTCTCCGGCGCCAAGAGCGATTTCACAGGAGGGCTCAGGCGCGGCTCCGTGCGCCCTTCACCCACGCAGACTCTACCCGAGAGAAACAGACACGGAGTCTCGGCAGCCCCTCTCAGCACATAAGTCCACCCGTGCGCCAGCAGCCTCTGCAGAGCCGAGTCACGCCGGAGGCGGCAGGAGACGTAGCGCTGTCCGAGGCCCCACGACAGCGGGCATGGAAGCGCGGTGAGCCGGCAGGCCTGAGGGAACAGAGTAACAAATCACGCGGGACAGTCACCGGAAAACAAGCAAAGATTTGATGTGGCTGCAGACTATGTCTGAATGGGCAAGTCAGTACCCCAGCGCTTCTAACTGTTACCCATTTTATGTTCACGGAGCCGGACGCGGAAGTTTCTGTGAGGTTTTCTGTTTCTTGGACTTAGTTCAGGGCGTGTGGACCTTCTTGCCAGGGCAGGAAACGGGAGGTGGCTTCGTTTCTGCTAGACACCTGCCGTCCTTAGACCCAGAGGAAGCTCTCTCTCCTTCTCCCCAGCACTTCCTGTATCTGAACAGCACATACGTTTTTTATGAATCAGGTTTTCTTCCTTTCTTTTTCTTTTTTTTTTTTTTTTTTGGATTTAGCAAAAGCTACTTGTATTTCTCTCCCAACCCCAGCTGGATTCAGAGGCGGGTTGAACAGTGGGCGTGCCGGGCGCGCGCCCTGGGTCCCGACTTCTGAAGGGCCCCGCAAAACCCCAACTTTACACTTTTTTCTCATGACACCAAGTTTGGTTTCATATATGCAATTTTAATTATGTACAAGTTAATGGGATGTTTAAATATTTCCTTCTGCGCTCGGGGCCTCAACGGACCTTAACCTGCCTCTGGCTGGATTCTTTCCTGTCACATTAGCTTTAACTTTTGGTCTCAGTAGCTTCACAGACATTTTTGAAACTTCTTTGAAAATAGCATTCGATGCTTTAGGGCATCGGCCAAATGTGCGTCCCTGAGAGACATCAAAAGAAAGGCTGGGCGGACTGAGAACAGCGTTCTGTTGTAACGCACCAGCGAACGGGCGTCCTGTGAGGCAGGACGGTGACCACGGGCCGTGCCAGCCTAAGGCCCTTCGGCGGGTATGAAGCCCAGCCAGGGTCTGCCCCCCCCCCCCCGAATCACTGGGTTTCCCACCCTCCTGGCCCAAGAGTAAGCTCCTGTCTCTGGAATGATACGTCTGGCTCGCAGTACGGAGTCTATGGAGTGATTTCATAGGCTGGACGAGAAGAGTTTTTGGAGCTTATCCGTGAGAAGAAAAACATTGCTGCACTTTGGAGGAAAAGGCATTTAAGTCAGAACCTTCAAAGTGCCCCCAGTAGCCTGGAGAGGCGGCTCTGAGGCGCGGCCAACCCACCCAAATGGAGACGCAGGGGCGGCCCGGCTCGGGCCGTGCACGGCACGCTGCCCAATGCCCAGACCAGGTCAGAGGACAGAGAGTGTTAGTTCTGGGCAGCCGCTCTCTAATTAGGGTTATTATCCAAAGCAATTAGCGCGGCCGTTCTCCCGAGGAGTAAGGAGGAGTCTCAGAACACAAGAACAGAGCCGCCGTGTAATCCAGCGATTCCACTTCCTGGTATTTATCCGAAGAACATGAAAACACTAATTTGAAAAGCTGTCTGCAGCCCTATGTTCATGGCAACACTATTTACAACAGCCAAGACATGGAAACAGCCTGAGGGGCCATCGGTAGGCGCTCGGATGAACGCGACACGGAACACACACGTGACGGAACACCGCTCGGCCACGGGAAGGACAGGCTCTTGCACAGGTGGGCCCTCGTGGTATTAAACGAAGTGAAATGAGACAGACGGGAAAGGACAAAAATTGCATTATTTCATTCGTATGCGGACTAGGAAAAAGCAAAAGAACAAATCAAAACAAAACGAAACAAACTCATAGACACAGAAACTGGCTGCTGCAGAGGGGACGGGGTGGGGGAGGGGGAGGGGTAACAGGGGCGCTGGGCGGAAGTGGGACTTTGGGTGGTGAGCAGGCGCCATCCGGATTGGTGCAGAATTACAACGTCGTGCACCTGAAACTTACATCCACCGGCGTTACCTCAAATTTTAAAAAGCAAATTAAATCAACGGTAGAGGCTGTTCTTTCTCTAGTGATAAAATGCTGCTTAATCTACTAAAACCTTCCGCTGCAGCCTTGCCCGGGGCAGAGCAGGATATGAAACTCCCCAGGTAATTCAATACCTTCAGGTTAGCACCAGCCTTCAACATTTGCACCCACTGTGCGTTACCAGCAGGAAGCATTACAGCGACGGCCGACTGGAGCCCGTGCCCAGCGCCCCCTGCGCACTGAGCGGTGAGTTGGAAAAGCCAGGAAACCTTCCAAGCGTTAAGAACAGAAATGGGGGGGAAGAGACCCCAGTGACCTAAGCATGGGAATGCCAGTGACACTGCCTGGCACCTCCCACCTTGGCTGTGGAGAGGCCGGTGACTTCAAGAGGCCAGGCTTGGGGCCGGGCCTCGGAAGCACTGGGCCCCCTTCCCGACGCCGACCCGTCTGTCCCCCGTGCTCCCCACGTAGTCTGGCAGGGCCTCGGCCTCTTCACTTGCAAAATGGAAATAATGATACGTGTGGCCCAGGGATGTTGTGAGGTTTAATTAGCGCTTCTAGACCACTTTGAGAGGATCAGAGGAAAGGTGTACCTCAACTTTACAACACTAATTATTATTTTCATCGAACACGATCATTTGAAAGTACAAGGAGCGACGGAAGGCTGTGTTACCACCCCTTAACCCGCGTCTCAGCCTAAGTCTGTTTCCCACAATCCCATGGTCTATGCTCAGCGCGAGCTACCGATCCTTGGCTTTTCCCGGAGAAGTCAACTTGGGAAGGACACGCGAAGCGGGCTAACGAGCGGGAGCAGCGAGCGGCGCAACGGGTGAGTGTTGGTCTGACCAGCCAGCGCAAGCACGCCTCGCCGTGCAAGCAAACCCAGGAGCCGAGGGGTCACTGAAGGACACAAAGACAGAGCTTAATTGCTAAGCAACACGGAGCTGTTTCTGCAGGAAGTGAGCTCTTCTTCCTCGGAGCTCAGAGCCTCTGACCCACGCCTTCTCCTTCCCCCCCATCGGGAAGGGCATGGGGAGGGGCCCCCTTTACAGGCAGCGGGGCGGAGGCGCAGTGGGGGGCCGGCGGCAGGGTTAGGCTGAGCCTTTCCCGATGAGGGCGAAGGGTTTGCCGCGGGCGGGGCGGGGCGGGGATGCGGATGCTTTGTATCTAATAACTGGGTGATGGTATCTCTCTTCAGACCAGGGTACAGTCTGAGGAGGAAGGCACCTTAAAAAAGAAACTGGCGCAATATCTAAATAAAAGTTCCACTGAGGCTGTGGGGCCCTCCCGGGAGGGCATCTCCCACTCCAGCACCTCGCCGCTGCGACTTCTGTTTCCGTCGGGGACCACAGAGGGCTCAAAGCAGTCTTGTTTTTGTATGGTACGACTCACATCCCTGGGGGAAATAATAGGGTTTTGTTTATTTTCTTAGTTTGTTTGCTGGGTTCGTGTTTGTTTGCTGGGTTTGTTTTGCTGCACAGGGAGACCAGAACTTAAAAACGCGTTCGGCAGATCATTTACTTCCTGTCAGGATACTTTCCAAATGTCTGATTCCAGCCCACGTCTAGGAAGCGCCAGCAGGTATTCGTCTCGGGTCAGTCAGACTTGAAACCTCTCTTGCCCTGCGTCTCCTCCTCGGCTTCATAAACTCCCTGAACGCAATCCTTGCCCTCATTTACGAGGTAGAGGAGGTGGGAGAAATCTCGTCGCACTCGACTTGGACGTGTCACTGCAGCTGAGACCGTGCCCCCGACAGGAAGCACCTCACGACGCCTCCGCCAGCTTTTGTCTGGCGTTAGCTTGACTGCGGCTGCTGGCAGAGATCTTATTAGGATGCATCACGAGATAACACCCCGGTGGCATTTCTGCACATGGAGCAAGTGCTCCTCACGGATGCTCTATTTTCAAGTGGAAGGCATGTTCATGTTCTCTCCCTCCCTCCCTCTCTCTCTCTCTCCCTCTCTCTCTCCTCCCCTACCCTTCACTATCTCTCTGGATAAAGGCATAGCATAAACTGTTTCACATGAAGACTCAAAAGTATATAAAATACAAAGAAAAGGGGTTAAAAAAGGAAAAAGTAGAAAGCATAAACAATGTATGGAAAAGTTCCCTAAGGCCAAGCTTGCCTGAGAAAAAAGTGCGTTGATGAGTTCTTTGGTGTCTAAGAAATCACCACATTAAGAATGTGTTTATACACTTGCAAGCTGATAAAGAATAACTCTTAGAATTCTTTCTGTTTAAATCCTTATGATTTCTTTGGTATTTACTATTGAATTAATCTGTAAATATAATCGTGTCGAGTGGCAATGTCTTTAACCAGAAATCAGTTCCCAGGTTTTCGGCCACTTTCGTTTTCTCGGTTTAGCACCTAGACCCCCGGGGTGGCCGCCGTTCACCTGGGACAGCCTCGCAGGCCAAGTCCGCCTGGTCGGCCGTCTGCGACTCCCTCCCCTCGGGCTGACGGGCTTCTGGTTGACTGGTGGGCCAGGCCCTGCTCTGCATTATCTGTCACACACTCAGCCTCCAGCTTCAAGATTTCTGTCAACTCTCGGGCCAAGACGATACAACAGGGAGCAACCCGCAGTGTTCTCTTCAAATAAACTGAGCTTCGAAATAACCGACACCCACGCCAGTCGGCAGCGGAGAGCCCTCGAACGCCCAGACATGTCGTCAGACAGGACAGTGACACACAGCCCAGAGTTAACAGTTCGGTGGCTTCTCTGGAGAGAGTTAGGAAGCACTGTGAGTGACGTGGGACTTCCCCACAACATCAAGAGCCTAGAAAGCTATTAGACAGTGAGCTTTTAAAAAAATATCTCCATGAACAAATTTTCTTGGCCTGAAAGAGAAGTTGTAGTAAATGCCAAACACCCAGCAATTCTTCCCCCCCAAAATTAGTGTTGCTTTGGGTCCCCCTGCGACAATGCGCGTGCAACAGGCAGCTTTCCCACCTGTTCGCAGCCTCACCTCGGGGCGAGGGCAGGAGACCGTTCGCGGGCAGAGGCGCAGTTAAAACCCGCCACACTGGAGAAGGCCCAGGTGTCTGGGCACAGGGACGGAATTTCAGATGCCACGTCAAAGGCGGGGTGCCAGAAAGAAACAATCGATGAGCTAGACTCCATTAAAATGAGGAGCTTCTGCTCTACCCACGACGGCGTTGGGAAAATGAGTCAACAAGCCGCAGCCGGGGGAGGAGGTGTCCGTGAGAGGCGCACGTGAGGGCTGCGGGCCACAGAATCCAAGGGGCTCTCAACACCCAACGGCAAAGACAACCCACCCAAAACATGGGCCGGAGGCCTGAACGGACACCTCACTGACATCGGCGAAGCTCGTGAAAAGATGGTTTCCGTTCTCACAAAAACGCAGATTAGAACGGCAGTGAGAGACCACTGTGCCCCCAGCAGAATGGCCAGCCCCCGGAACACAGAGGCCACCAAGCGCTGGCAAGGGCGCGGCGGGGTGGGAACGCTCACTCACTGCTGGGAGCTGCAACCCGGACACCGCGAGTTCTGGGTAACGATTTGGACAGAGCTGCAGCCCGCGCTCCGAGGGGCCAGGGCGCAGTCGGAACGTGTTTGCGTGAACAGCTGAGGCCCATGCCCTGTGTCTGGCGGCGGCGTGTCTCGCTGAGAGCGCCCGTGGCTCCGACGCTCGCGGGTTCTACGCAGCTTTCCCGGGTCTCGGGTAAAAGCGGCATTCGCTCCACCCTCCACGTTTCTCTCCTTCCTTCGGTTTTTGAACCTGCAGGGCGTCGCCGCCGCTTGGCTGCTCCCTCCCTGCTGAATGTGCCTCCTGGTCGAGGGGTCGGCTTGCCCGGTGGGGCTGGTGGGGCTCACGCCCAGCCCCTCGGCTCCAGTTCAGCCGCTCGACACCGGCCGCAGGGGCCCAGGCTGCCATGCCTACCTCCCTGCAGAGGCTGGGGCTCAGCCGGTGCACCGGGACCGCGTCACCTAATGACACCGTGGGAAGCAGAAGACGGCCACACTGAGCCCCGCCAGCTGATCCCATAAGCTCCATTGTTTCTTTTTAATAAAACGCGGTGGTTCTTCTTTGGTGTTTGTGTTTGTGTTTAAGAGTAATCAAAATTATATGGACTCTAATTTTCAGTGAAGGCATCTTAACCACAGAGAAAGGCATCCTTCATCACAGGCGAGGAGGCCTGCGGTTCTCACACACACTCGCCCCCGTGCGAGGCCAAAGGGTGCTGAAATTGTTTTAGGCTTTTGTGCAATCCGTGGGTGTTCACTGGGACTTGGACGGTCCTCCTGCAAAGCACGGTCCTGCTGAGCACGGACCACTCCGTCGTTTCTGCTGCATGACCTGTCCTGGTCGCAGGGATTCCTCCGAGTGTCCGCCCAGGTTTATCAAACAGCTGGCGGCGCGGCTTGCAGCTCCCTCCATCCAAAGGCCGACTCCAGGGCTGTCTCTCGCTGGGCCCGTGAGTCAGGGCTGCGTGGGCAGAAGCTATCGCTCCCCCGGGGCTGCCTGGCTCACGCACTGAGCCCTGGGCAGACACACACCCTGGATGGCATTCTCTCTTCTCCTTCATTCCCACATAAAACTCCCACTCGCGTGACGCTGAGGACCAGGGAGCGGGAGGCTCGTGGTGCTCGCGGAGCACGTGCATTTCTCCGCACCCGGCGCGTCCACACCCAACAATGCCCCGCTCCCGGCCCAGCACCAACAGCCCCTCTGTCCAGAGCCTGCAGTGGAAAATGTCACGTCCGCTCCAGAACACAAGGCACACAGGCCCCACCACAAACTCTCGGCTTTTCTAGAGCCGAGCGGCACGAGGCCGCTCGTGCCGCCAGCTCCACGCGGCAGGCCCCTCGCATCCGGGAGCCTTGACGGAGGGGAGGGGTCAGCCTGCCCAGCTGGCGAGCAACGCAGTGTCAGCCAGGACCCGGAAGCAGGCGCTTCCCCGGGCCTCGCTGTGCTGGCTTGCCGGTGCTTTGCGGCTGGGAAAGTAGCTACGTGAACCGCGGCAGCGGTGCCGGATGAAGGCAGGGTGTTATCGGAGGGCGCTGTTCACCCCCAGGGCGACAGTCGCAGCCCAGGAAAGCCCGGGGACTCGGGCACACACTCATGCCACGTGCAAACGGGAAGCCTGACGTCGAAGACTCCCCGTGCCTCTGGGGGAGTTAAATCATAAACTCCCAGACTAACGACTAGGGGTCAGGGGGCCGAGGACGGCAGAAGAGTCCGGTCTGGGGCTACAAACATCGGGGGTGCCGCAAGCTAAGAGGGCCAACCTGATTTCAGGTAAGCTCTCAATTCTTTTATTCTGTCCCTAATGTTTTAGAACACGTAAAATCCACTGGCAGTCACCGAAAATTATTTCAGCCTCTCTGCCAGTCCTCTCTCTCCCCGAAGAAGGACTAGGCACCTCGCCTCCTGTGTTCGTTCCTCTCTCTGCCCCCGAACGAACAAGAAGGAGAGGGACATCTATCCAGCAGGGGTGGGAGGGGGCAGAGATGACTGGCAGCTGGGGGACAGGAGCCAGCCGCTCTCGGCAGGAAGCCGCAGCGGGCTGTGTCGCCTGCGGAGGCTGTGTCGGCACAACCGTCTGACTGGAAGGAATCCTGCTCCGTGGCACGGCGAGCCTGACAACTCGGGGCCGTTCGGGGACCGCGTCGGGCCTTCAGGGACTTCGGGCAAACCTCTGGGTTTGGGACCTCCGGGTCTCAGGTTCCTGAAGGACTCGGTTATTGTCAGGGGCCCGGGACACCTGGGCTCTGGGTCACAGCCTTCGGGCTGCCATTGCGCTAGGACTTTGCCGTTTCTACTTTACCGGAAGAAGTAGGGCATTAAATTCTCTCATATTTTCCTCTTCGATTATCTGCCTCTGGGACAACGTATTATTTGCAAATCCAGGGGTGGAGCGAAGGTGGTGTTTCCGCCCTTATGTGCTGCCCTCGGGGGAAGAAGCGCACGTTCATCTCAGCCTCCCCAGGCCCCTGCGTTCTCCTGGGCTGTCACTCCCACCGCGGACTGTCTCTGGCACCAGGGATCGGCAGGCATGGGTACGCCATCACCGGTGAATGGCTGGAAAGCTCGTGGTCTCAGGCATCTAAATGCCGTGGCCCTGCGGAGGGAACGGTTTGCTCCGTTTCAGGTGTTCCGGGGGCCGAGGGAGCCAGGGAGATACTTTCTAGTCCTTGCCAGCCCAGCAATGCCACGGTGCCGCCCGCGGGGTTCTGGGCTCACGAAGGGAAAAATGCCTCTGCACCGCAGGGCAGTGGGAGCCGCCACCCCAGCCCCACCTCAGCCTCGGCCACACGCAGTTCGCAGCTCCACACGTTGCTTTTCGGTGTCCTTCCTCAGCCTTAGGCGAAATGCGTCTCTGGGGCCGTGAAACAAGGGCCTCGTGGATCCTCAGGAATCCAGACGGGCGTGCTCATCTGCCGTAACCGACGTCTTTCATTCTCAGAGGAAATCGTGCCTGTATGAGGGAGGGACAACTCGTCGCCAAACCGCAACCACGGCGGGGCAGGTCCCCGGCACCAGCGACTAAGGTGCTCACGGAGGGAGGCCGGGCCCCCTCTCGGTCACGACAGCGGTTGTTTGTTTGCACGGACGCTGTGGCCCTGGCCAGCTCACTCTGTGGCCAAATAAAAGCGAGCTCTAGGCAGCCCAGGCGGTTCGAGGTCAGTGTCCGGGGCCCGATGGCTCTGCCTGCCTCGAGCCCACGCCGACACGGGCCCTGCAGCTCCTGACTTGAGGGCTCACAGTTTGTTTCAGAATTTGGCCCCACCCACCCGTCTTGTGGGTACATTCTCTGGTGCAAACCCTCAGTGCTCACCTCTGGACACAGCTGGACACCGAACTCAAGGTTCACTCCCCCTGAGGACCCACCAGCAGGAGATCCTCGTTTGGTGCTTTGGTGGTAGGTGGCTGGCCCTCGGTGGGGGACCAGCCTACTCAACAGTCAGCGGGCTGCAGGGGGCACCGGCCCACACAGCCTCGCGGGAACAGGGTCGGGCTCAGGCAATGGCCCCGTGTCAGCTCACCCTGTGCACCTGGCACACAGTTTCACTTTTTTAAAGGAAAGGAAAGGAAAGAACGCGTTCTGAAAGGCAAACAGGCCCGCATCTGCTTCTTCAGTAACTGTTTACGGATCCAGAAGTCACTCGGTTATCAGTGATTCTCAGCTCCGGTTCCACATGCGAGTCAGTCACCCAATGAGCTTCAGAAACACCAGCGCCCGGCCCTGACCTGTGGATTCTCATTTAATTCGTTTGGGAAGCGCGCGGACACAGGACCCTCGCACGTCAGCCCGGGAACGCAGCGTGTCCATGCTGAGCCCCCATCACCTGGTTAGCTTGCAGCCTCTGGTGCTAGAGGTGTGGGCGAACCCTCAGACCCCCACCTCTAAGATGCTTCCAGGTATCGCCGAGGACTCTGGGTCACAGACAACGCAGGGCCAGCGGCAAGGAGGAGACTGATCGCCGGCACCCAAGAAACAAGTGGCCACGTTTGCCGAGTTGATTTTTCCACCGGCAGGTGGATGGCTCATAGCCAAAGGCAGTGGAGACCCTCCTCTCCGTTTTCCACCGCAACCCTGCAGGCTAATTTCACAGAACACACACATCGCAACATCTAGGCCCATCCCACTCGTCACGACTGTCAACTGCCCTCCCTTGGGCCCAGGGCGGTCCCCTCAGGCCCCAGCCTCCTGCTGAGGGCGCCCACAGGAGCAGCCCCCTCACTGCTGCCCGCAGACAGAACGTCCACCCACGCCAAGGGCAGGCGACACACGTCTGCTGTGCAGGGCTGTGGGAGCGTGCAAGGGTGGGCGGGGCACTGGCCCCGTAGCCTGGTGACCGGGCCTGCATAGGGAAACAGGGCCCACAATTCACACGGAAATGTGTGGGTCGCACGAGTGGTGCCGGAGGGGGTGCTGGGTGAGAACAAGCAGAAACGTGTTCCTGCCGGCGGGGCCATCGGGCAACGGGTGGGGGACCCACACAACTCAAGACAGAAGGGCTGAATGTTGGGAGGACCCCGAACCGGTCCAGGGAGGGCTTCGCTGTCCCCACCGCAGGGCACAGGCAGGACGACCAAGGCGGGGCCAAGGGTCGTGAGAAAACCACTTCAACCCGGACAGAAAGGAAAAACGGAATTCACTGAACTCTGGTCTTTGGAGGCCTGGCCTTCTTGTAAGCTGGTCCTTGAAACACAAGGTCAAGTTGGAGGATAACGGGACACCGCGCCCGCTCATAGCTTTCGCTCTGCTCACATCGGGGCTGCATGTGACAGCAGCAAACGAACAGCCACCGTGCGTGCCGGACGCTGGCCTGCCCCACAGGGGAGGGACGGCCTCTGAGTCCCCGCGACGACGCAGCACAGCGGGTACCGGCACCGTCGTCGTTAGACAGGACCTGCGTTACCACCGGGGGGCTGCGTACTTGACCCACTCCGACAATCCTACTGTCAAAACAGCGACCGACTCGGCCAATCCTGATTTTGGAGGGGAGAAGGGGGAGCACAGACAGGGGACAGAATGGGCCCAAGGTCGCAGAGCCGAGAGCAGCAGCTCAGCCCAGGCAGCAGGCGAACAATCCTTGCGTTGGCAGGCAGCCGGCCAATCAAGTCGCAGGGCTGCAAGGAGGAGTACGCCTGGCCCCGGCCAATCCACGGGGACACCCCTGGGGCCGCCTCGCCCAGTTACAGTGGCCAACGGACAAGCACAGCAATCCCCGGCTGGGAAGGGCGTGGGCCCAGGGGCTGAGGCTCACGCACCAGCCGCGGAGACTGGCGAGGGGCCGGGGGAGCGCGGGGAAAACCCAGAACCAGCGGCGCACGAAGCAGGCGATGGGCGTGAGGCGTGGCCCTGAGACCAGCTGTTGCGCACAGAGCGGCCACCGGGTGCCCCACTGACCTCCGGGCCTCCGACGGCCCCAAGGATGGAAGCCCAGCGGCACCCGGGGAGCTGCTTCCTAGGTGCAGAGTGAGCAGTGAACTTGCGGGGGACAAGGGACAGACTGCGGGGACACAGATCCACCCAGATCTTTCAACAGGAGACTGTAGTCCCAAACGTCTGGGGCAGAGCCAGTGGGCAGCCGCCGCCCTCCGGGGCGGCCTCAGCAGCCGAGGGTCGTGCCCTTGTGAGGGGCGCCCACACCAGAGGACTGGCCGAGGCGGGGGGGTAGAGGCCTTGGCCCCACTCCGGACAACACTGCAGGGCCGTCATTGTCCCTGTGGACTCGCAAAGTCCACAGGTGTCTGTCCCCAAGAAACACCCTGCGTTCTGACCGCCTCTCAGCGTCGCTCAGCGTCACCCAGCCTGCAACAGGTGGGGACGTGCGGAGGGGGAGGTGACAAACTCTGAGCATTCACCTACTGGGGACAGGAAATACTTCTCATTTCCAAAAGCAGAGTGTTCGGGGGCCACACGGGAAGCTACTTCACGGAAGTGCAAGTGGATCTGTCCCAACTCTGCATTCCTGTCCACTGCCGGTCCTGCCGAGACGCAGCGGTGAGGAGTGGCCCCCC
>PVJD01018079.1:0-15550 GCA_004026545.1 Mormoops blainvillei | reverse complement strand
TTTCGGATCAGGTCCCCAGTAGGCGGCACATGAGAGGAAACCACACATTGATGTTTCTCTCCCTCTCTTTCTCCCTCCCTTCCCCTCTGTCTAAAAATACATAAATAAAATCTTTTTTAAAAATGACCCGTATAGGAAATGGAGTAGCCAAAGAACTTAGATGCCTGGCCCATGGACATGAACTAAGGGAGGGAACTGTTGGAGGGAATGGGGGTATCAGGCAGAGGGGGGCACAGGGGGAAAAATGGGACAAATGTAATAGCAAAATCAACCAAATATATTTAAAAAAATCAAAACACTGGTTATAAGGGTGCTCAATGAACTTAGCAGAAGGGTGGATGAACTAAGAGAAAACTTCATAGAAGAAATAAGGAACATAGAAATAGACAACATAAAAAAGAACCAGTCAGAAATGAAGAATACATTAACTAAAATGAAGACTACATTACAGGGAATCAACAGTGGAGTAGATGAAGCAGAGGATTGAATGAAAGAAGATAAGAAAGCAGAAAATGCCCAATCAGCAAAAAGAAAAAATGAATTAAAAAAGAAAGGGGATAGTATTAGGAGCCTCTGGGTCAACTTCAAATGTACCAACATTTGCATCATGGGGGTGCCAGAAGGAGGAGAGAAAGAGTAAGGAATTGAAAACTTATATGAAAAAATAATGATGGAAAATTTCCCTAAGTTGGTTAAGAAAAAAAATAATAACAGAAGTCTAGGAAGTGCAGAAAGTCCCAAACAAAATAAACCCAAATAGGCCCACACAGTGACACATTATAATTAAAATGCTAAAGGTTAAGGACAAAAGACAATAGGAAAAGCAGCAAGAGAAAAGCAGTTACCTACAAGTGTGTTCCCATAAGACTGTCAGCTGATTTCTCAACTGAAACTTTGCAGGCTAGAAGGGACTGGCAAGTATTCAAAGTGATGAAAAGCAAGGACCTACAACCCAGATTACTCTACCCAGCAAAGTTATCATTAAGAATGGAAGGACAAATAAAGAGCTTCATAGACAAAAAAAATTAAAATAAAAAAAAGCTAAAGGAGTTCATCATCCCCAAACCAGTATTAATATGAATATTAAAGTGTCTTCTTTAAGAAGAAGAAGAGGAAAAAAAGATGAAACATTTGGACAATAAAATGGTAATAAATACATATCTATCAATAGTTGATTCTAAAAAAATAATAAACCAAAAAGCAGAACAGAAACAGACTCATAGATACAGAGAACATTTTGAGGGTTTCCAGATGGGAGGAGGATTGAGGGAGTGAGTGAAAAAGGTGAAGGGTTTAAGAAGTACAAATTTTTTAAAGAAAAGCTAAAGGAGTTCATCACCACCAAACCAGTATTACAAAAATTGTTAAACTGTCTTCTTTAAGAAGGAGAAGAAAAAAATAAAAACATAAACAATAAAATGGCAAGAAATACATACCTATCAACAATTATTGGTGCTTTAAATGCAAATGGATTAAATCCAATCTAAAGACATGTAGGCTGAAATAATAACAAAATAAGGCCCTTACATATGCTGTCTACAAGAGACTCACATCAGATCAAAAGACACACACAGACTGGAAGTAAAGAGATGGAAAAAGATATTTCATGAAAATAGAAACAAACAAAAAAAGCTGGGGTAGTGATACTTATACCAGACAAAATAGACTTTAAAACAAAGGCTGTATAACAAAAGACAAAAAAGGACCCAGCAATTCCAATTCTGGGTATTTATTCAAAGAAACCCAAAACACTAAATCAAAAAGATATATATATCCATATATTCATTGCAGTATCAATTACAGTAGCCAAGATATGTAAGCAACCGAAGTGTCCATCAATAGATGAATGGATAAAGAAAAGAAGTGATATAGATATAGGTAGATATAGATATATAAATATATACACATATATATAAAGATACTACTTTGAAAGAAAATCATAGTTCAGTATCCCTGATGAACATAAATGCAAAAGTCAACAAAATATTAGCAAGCTGACTTCAGCAATACATTAAAGATATCATACATCAACTTCAAGTGGATTTTATTCCTGATTTGCAAGATTGGTTCAATATCTGAAAATCAATTAATGTGATGCATCACATAAAAAAAATGAAGGGTAAAAATTACATGATGATAACAAAAGATCCAGGAAAAGCATTTGACAAAATCTAGCACACATTTATGATAAAAACTCTCAGCAAAGTGGAAATAGAGGGAATATACCTCAACATAATAAAGGCTATAATGACAAACCCACAGCCAATATCATACTCAACAAGGAAAAACTAAAAGCATTTCCCTTAAGATCAGGAACAAGACAGGGATATTCACTTTAACCACTCTTATTCAATATAGTACTGGAAGTCCTAACCACAGCAATCAGACAAGAAGAAATAAAGGCATCCAAATTGGAAAGGAAGAAGCAAAGCTGTCATTATGTGCAGATGACATGATACCGTATATAGAGAACCCTAAAGATCCCACCAAAAAGCTATTAGAACTGATAAATGAACTCAGTGACATAGCAGGATACAAAATAAATATTCAGAAATCTGTTGCATTTTTATGTGTCAATAATGAACTACAAGAAACAGAAAAACAATTCCATTTACAATTGCATAAAAAAATAAAAAACCAAGTAATACCAACATTTTTGCCTATTCATGGCATTCCATGCATTGTTTTCAGTATAAAGAATGAAATAATTAGCAATCTGAACACAGGGTTCATGCTCCCAAATACTCTCACATCTAGTGGGGAAGACATAGAAGTAGACAGTCAAATATAACCTAGTAGGATTAGTACTCCTTCAATGACTACAACAGAATCAGATAACTGAATATACTCAGGAGATGCCCAAAAGCCTCCCTGATGAGCTCCTCAAGGTCCTTTTCATTCACTGAAGAATGCCAAATAGTTGTGCAATAAACCTTGTTTAGGGGAAGCTCCCCAAATTTTCAGCAGATTTTTCTATGATCTTCTGGTCATACAATCAAGCAAAGCTGTCCAACTGGTTAGCCTATATGGAAGGTATCAATAAGCTGGCCCTAGAATAGGAACAAACAAGGGTGCCCACCCTCACCACTCCTGTTTAAAATAGTACTGGAAGTCCTAGCCAAAGCAATTGGGCAATAAAAAAATTAAAAGGCATTATAATCAGAAAAGGAGTAAAACTGTCACAATTTATAGATGACAGGATGTTATATAGCTAAAACCCTAGACTCTACAAAGAAAAAAAGAAACTCTTAGGTGTAATCAATAAATTCAATGAAGTTGTAGGATATAGAATCAACAACAAAAAAATTAGTAGTGTTTCTATGCTCTATCTGAAAAAAGAAATAAATAAATGAATCTCATTTACAGTAGCATCAATACAGTAAAATACTTAGAAATAAATCTAACCAAATTGGTAAAAAATCCCTGCACTGAAAACTATCAGACACTGATGAAAGAAAGTGAGAAGACACGAACAAATGGAATGATATCCTGTGTTCATGGATTGGAAGAATTAATATTGTTAAAATTTCTATACTACCTAAAGCCATCTTTAGATTCAGTATAAAACTACCAGCATTTTTTACAGAAATAGAATGAAGAATCCTAAAATTCATTTGTCACCACAAAGACCACAAATAGCCAAAGCAATCCTGAGAAAGAACAAAGTTGGAGATCTCACACTTCCTTACTTCAAACTCTTTTATAAAACTATAATAATCAAAATAGTATTGGTATTTTAAAAAGACACATATCAATAGAACAGAATTGACATCCAAGAAACAAACCCTTGACTATGTGGTCAAGTAGTACTTGACAAGGAAGCCAAAACTACTCAATGGAGAAAAGGCAGTCTCTTTAAAAAATGGTGCTGGCCTGGACACTTCTCCAAGGAGGATATACAGAGGGTCTATAAATATATGAAAGGATGCTCAGCATCACTAGTCATCACAGAGACACAAATTAAAACCACAATGAGATACCATGTCACACCAGTCAGAATGGCCATCATAAACAAATCAACAAACAATAGGTGCTGGTGAACTTGTCGAGAAAAGGGGACCCTAGTGCACTGTTGGTGGTAGCAAAATTAACATGCAGACTGGTGCGGCCACTGTGGAAAACAGTATGGAATTTTCTCAAAAAACTAAACATGGAACTGCCTTTTGACCCAGCAATTCCACTGGGAATCCTGAAACACCTAGGAATCCTGAAACACCAATTCAAGAACCTATGCACCCCGATGTTCATAGCAGCATTATTTATAATAGTCAAGTGCTGGGAACAGCCTAAGTACCCATCAGTAAATGAGTGGATCAAGAAACTATGGTACATTTACACAATGGGATACTATGTAGCAGAAAGAAAGAAGGAGCTCCTACCTTCAGAACAGCATGGATGGAACTGGAGTATTATGCTAAGTGAAATAAGCCAGGTAGTAAAAGACAAATGCCATATGATCTCACCTATAAGTGGAACCTAATCAACAAAACAAACAAGTGAGCAAAACAGAACCAGAGACATGGAAATAAAGAACAAACTGACAGTTACCAGAGGGGAGGGGAGAGGGGGATAATGGGGGAAAGAAGAAGGAGGGTCAAGTCAAGAAACATGTATAAAGGAGTCACTGACAAAGAGAACAGGACAGGGGGAAGGACTGAAAGTGGAAGGTGGGAGTGGGTAGGGCTGGGGAGCGTAATGGGGGAAAATGGGGACAACTGTAATTGAACACCAAAAAGAATTCAAAAAGAACTAAGCTATCAATAACATGGTGCTGGTAAAATTGGATATTCACATGCAAAAGAATGAAACTAGATCACTCTTACACTGCTCATAAAAATTAACTTGAAATGGCTTAAAGGCTTAAATGTAAGACCATAAAATATAAATCTCCTGGAAAAAAAACAGAAAAAAAGAACCTCCTTGACATTGGTCTTGGCAAATGATTTCTTAGATATGATGCCTGAAGGGCAAGAAACAAAATCAAAAGCAAAAAAGTAAGACCATATCAAAGTATAAAGCTTCTGCAAAACAAAGGAAACACAACGAAAACTCAACCTATGGAATAGGAGAAAATATTTGTAAACTACATATCTGATAAGAGGTTAATATCCAAAACATATAAAGAATTCATAAAACTCAATAGCAAAAAAAAATCAAATTATCAAATTTTTAAAAATGGGTAAATGACTCAAACATACATTTTCCAAAGAAGACATACAGATGGCCAACCAGATGTTTCATGAAAAGGTACTCGACATCACTAATCATCAGGGAAATGCAAATCAAAACCACAATGAGATACCACTTCACACCTGCTAGAATGGCTACTATCACAAAGATAAGCAACAACAAATATTGGCAAAGATGTAAAGAAAAGGGAACCCTCATGCACTGTTGGTGGGACTGTGTATTGGTGCAGTCACTGTGGAAAACAGTATGGAGTTACCTCAAAAAATCAGAAAAAAGAACCACTCTATGATCCAGCAATTCTACTTCTGGTTATGAAAGCAATACATCAAAGAGATATCTGCACCCTTATGTTCATAACACCATCATGTACAAGAGCTAAGACATGGAAACACCCTAGGTGTCCACCAATGAATGACTGTGTAAAGGATTTGTGAGATAGATTTTATATATACATATACACATACATATATGTCTATGTGTGTGTATATATATATATGAATATAGATGATATATATTTAATATGTATAATTCATATATATATATATATATATATATACACACATTTGTGCACTGTTGGTGGGAATGTGTATTGGTGGAATGTGTAAGAATATTATTCAGCCATACTAAAGAAGGAAATCCTGCCATCTGCAACAACATGGATGGACCTTGAGCTAAGTGAAATAAGTCAGACAGAGAAAGACAAATATGTTTGATATCACTTATATGTAGAATCTAATAAAATAGAACTCGTAGAAACAGTAAACAGATTAGTGGTTGCCAGGGGAGGGAAGGAGGGTGCAGGGTGGCAGAAATGGGTGAAAGTTGTCAAAAGGTACAAACTCCCAGTTATAAGTTCTGGGGATATAATGTACAGCATCATGGTAAGTATAGTTTACAACGCTGTAAGGCATATTTAAAAACTGCTAATAGAGTAGATCTTAGAAGTTCTTATTACACACAAAAAAAACTGTAACTATGTAAGGTGATAGATGTTGACTAAGCTAATTGTGGCAATCATTTCACAATATATACAATATATGTATATATATATATTAATTATGTTATATAACAAACTTACATACTGTTATAGCTAAGTTATATCTAAATAAAACTGGAATAAGAAATTAAATAACAAAAATAAACTAAGCAAACAACTGGGGCAGGAGGAGAATCACAGAAATGGAGATCACATGGAGGGTCATCAGTAGGGAGGGGGCGGGGGGAGAATGGGGGAAAAGGTACAGGGAATGAGAAGCATAAATGGTAGGTACAAAATAGACAGGGGGAGGTTAAGAATAGTATATAGGAAAGGGAGAAACCAAATAACTTATATGTACAGCCCATGGACATGAACTAAGTGGGGGAATGCTGGTGGGGGTGCAGGGCATAGGGGAATAAAGGGGAGAAAAAATGGGACAGCCGTAATAGCATAATCAATAAAATATACATAAAAAGGAAATTACATTAAATAAACCAGTCCTAGGTGCTGCGAGGGGAGTTTCAAGCTTTTAAAAGCACGTTACAAGTCATTAGTTAGCCCACTGCCCTTACCTTGACCAAGAGTCTGCCAGATAGCCAGGCAGTGCTGCACATAAGCATAGAACTGTCCCAGCCTAGCTGTAAAATAATTTTATACTTCACAGCTATAAAGGTAGTGGCATAGAGAAAATTCTGCTTCAGCCAAGACTTGAAGAATAAACAGGCACTTACATTCATTTTGAATTAAGTAGCGCTATTTACTTGCTAGTCAATAAATATTAAATACTTGTTAGTTGCTATATGTAGAAACAAAAATAATTTCAGACTAAATTCTACAGTACTTTAAATTTTTTTTTCCTTTAGCATTTGTATTACCTGTAAATTCTTTTGCCAGCATTTAAGATTTTAATGTCTTACTATTTTTGGATTCGACTCATTTTAGATCTGAGAAGGAAGATTTATTCTTCTAATAACAAAAGCTATCTTTTTTAATTCCTTCTATATGTTAGGTGCTTTAAGTTTATTTAATTTATTTTGACAATTACCCTGTGAGGTATCTATGTCATCTCTTACCTGAAGATAAGAGACACACCCAGAGAGGCTACATAAATTGTCTAGAGGTTAGCATGAAATTCAGATGAGCCTGACACCACAGCCAGTGCTCCATGACTGCAGCTGATGCTGTCCTGCTCCAGTCATACCCCTTTGGCATTTATCACCTACTCCATGCACACCAAGAGCATTCTACTGCAAGGACCCATAATTCTCCACCTGCACAGGACAGAATAGGATTTATGGGAATTTAATGTCCCAGAAAGTATCCCCCAGGCAGGCGGGATGAAAGTGGAGATAGATAATCCTGCTTCCTTACACCTTGGGTCTGACAATTCTAAAGTGTGTTCCAGAGGTCTCCAGGAAAGCTCACATATCCCACCTTCCTACTGATACCTCCTGGGATCACCTTCCCAGTTAATCACTCCCGTTTAAATTCTTGCCTGAGAATCTACTTCTGGTGTAACTCAGCCTAAGATAATACCACATTCCCTTGTCTTACCTTCCAGCCTTATTCAGAAGTAATCTGAAAGGTCACCCAGTTCAGTCTCCCATCCGCTGTAGTTATGTACAACATCAATGACAGGCAACAATCAGACTCTGCTTATAAAATTTCCCCAGAAATAATGCTAAATATCAACATGACAACCTATTTTAACTGAGAACAGTATTAGCTGTAAGCTACTTCTTGTATTGAGTAGAGCTACTCTTCTGTATAGTTTAAAACTTTCATTGTAACTCAGTAGTCTAGAGCTAGGGCAAGGCTATTTCCTCTTCTACTTGCCAACATTTTTCATGTTTTAAGAGAGCTATCCACTCCTCCCAAAGTTTTCTTTATTCCATTTTTTCAATGTTTAACTTGTAAAGTACTTGATTAAGAGAGAACCGAAACTCTGGAAACAACTTTTAGGATTTATCTGACAGTCCCTGTTCTTGAAGCAAGCCTAAATCTAAGTCATCAAAGACAGATGGTAAAACTATGTAAAAATCTGTGCTCAATATAATTTTTGTACTTTTTTTCCTGGCCATTGCCCAGAATTATGTCTGCCTTTCCCCCACCCGCAGCTCTATTTCCTAATTATAAAGTAGAAAAAGAAGGCTAATTGGAATTCATCTATGTCATAGCAATTTGCAGTAAATATTAAAATTCATTTTAAGGTATTTTAAATTTCAGGGTTTGGCAATGATGAAAAGCACCCAGATCCTGGTGGGAAAAAAGGAATGTGATTGCTGTCTAATTCTGTGATCTTTCTAAGAGTAGAAAATGTGTCTTTTTCCTTTGAAAAAAATTGCCCAAATTTGAAGAACTCAAAATTAACATGAAACTTCTTCTTTCATAAGTGTTGGCATTATCAGCTTTCAAAAAATGAACTACTCTCCATCATTATATACAAATATACATCATTATGTAAATGTCATCTATCCATCTCTAAGCCTGTTACAATGAAGTCATCTTTTATTCATCTTGTGGTTGTGTGCTGGGCATTTTGTGTCATGTCCAAGATAGTCACTTTGGAAAGGAACATCTTAAGAATTTTGTTTTCCTAGCTTTCTGTTAAGGTCTTATAAAATTGCTGGACTTATCTCACATAACTGCAAAGAGTCCTTACCATTAACTTTTCCAAGCATGTGTCTGTTAGGCTTATTATAACATCCCCCTTAGCAGAATTGTAAAGAATGTACCAAAATGCTCATTCCCTCTAGGTGATGATGCCCCCTTTCTCCAGCATTGTACAGCAGGTGCCTTCTCACTTTCTCAAGACTTACCTGTTCTTACTAAATAATCTTGTATGAATAATTTACACTTTTAGACATAACGAAAGAAAAAAGGGAAACCTCTTTACTTTCTGTGAATTGAAAGGTCTTATCCACTACCAAATGTATTTTAAAACTGAACCTAAAGATACAGGAGAGCAGTGATCTTGCTCCCACCATTGGAATTATCTGGGATTACTCTGCCACCTACACAAAAGTCAGATCCTGTTTTGAAATGTCTGCGAACATTAAAAACCTCTAAGGATGTTCACAGACCAGTGCTGGCCCTACAGCATCAGTACGATGAGAGTGTTTACAAAACCGAAATCTCTGGAATGTACCATTAGAGATTCAGATTCTGTAGGTCTGGAGAAGGGATCAAGGGAGGGAGAGAGGAAAGGAAGAAAGAAAAAAACATGAACAAATAATTGTGGTAAACTCCAGGTCCAATTTTTAGTAATGATATATGAGAAGCTCATGAGATTTCCTCCTCCAAAGCCTGCTCTGAAAGTCTGTTCACTTAAAAAGCTGTGCAGGGTGCCTAAAGTCTCCTCACTGCAACGAGCATGCATGTCTGGGGCTGGAGAGGCAAGGATGAAAAAGGGCTACGGTAGGCGTCCCGCTTCACAGAAAGCAAGGTGCAATGTTTCCCCAGGCCAGTTAGAATCGCAAGTCCAGTGGTTTTATATTTAAAACCCTGAATTCATAAAATTAACATTACATTTCATTAAGACCCTGAGCATAATTTTTAATTTTCATTCTCTCCCAAATAGACATTTGTTAAGGTTTCTCTAGGGCCTCAGATGGATCAGTTACAATGCTTTTGTTACTGTAGGTTCTGGATACTCATGGAAAATGAGCAATAGTTAGAGGCTCATAATTTTTTTTTCAATGGCACCCTAACTGGTGTGGCTCAGTGGTTTGGGCATTGTCCCTCAAGCCAAAAGGTTGGAGGTTTGATCCTCAGTCAGGGTACATGCCTAGGTTGTGGGTCAGATCCCCGACTGGGGGCATGCAAGAGGCGACCGACCAATGTACCTCTCACATATTGACGTTTCTCTTCCTCTCTTTCTCCCTCCCTTCCCCTCTCTCTAAAAACAAATAAATACAATCTTAAAATAATTTTTTTCAATGGGGATCAAGGAAACTCTTTGCCATAACAGAGATAAGGCTTTAGGCTTGGTGGTCTTCAGTCCCTTTCTGCTCCTCAACTCATTCTTATCCTGCCCAACAGTCCTGACCATCCAGGCATACATGGAGATATCCAACTAGAACCTTCTCATTGGAGACCTGCCATGATCCAAGGCCTATTAGTATGTGTGAAAAACATGCTGTCTGACATCTGGCCCCACAGAGGATGTTCTCCTGTAGTAATGATTAAAATGTCTTCACATTCACAAATGTACACTGTGGTAAAGGTTCGTCATTACCTCCTCCTCCTTGCCCACCTCTTCTCTTGGCGCTTTCCTCTTCATGCTTCTCTGTTCCTTTTCATTCTCTTATGAATACACCATGTCTTATTTCCCTGACATTCTGGCAGCCTAATGCTGTCTTCTTGTTCTTCACAGAGCTCTCATCCCCCACCCCCACAAACATATTTCATATCTCTATATAACCCATTTTTCCCCCTTGGCCTTCCAGACTTTCCAAAAGGAAGCACTCTCATAGCTGGGTGTCTGGCAGCTCTCTTATCTCCAGTTTTCCCTGTGAACAGCTCACGCAGGAACCTGTTGTAACAATTTTGTTCTGAGTTGTACTGTATTTTCCTAGGGAAAAAAAGCTCAAAAATCCATTATTTTACCTTGTTTCTTTTTCTCCCACTTCTTTCATTAAATCAAAATGCATTTCAGGGCTTCTTTTCACTTCCTAATATTACAAACACAGGGGCAAAACAATGCAGTGAGTTTTCCCCTTCCTCAGAAAGGAGCCCAGAGCTGGTAGCGTGAGAAATTCAGTCCAATTTAAGCTCTATTGAAAGTACAGCGTAGGCTTGTGGTGTTCTATAAATAACAGCTACATTTCCCAAAGCTGTCCATGGTTTATACAGAGGACCCCAATTAAACTCAGAACAGTTGAAGGAATAAACCTATCAGAAAATGCATTTATAGTGTACCAGACAGGTTAGGCTATGGAATGAGTCAAATTCTAATTGCCTTAGAGTCACTGAGCTTCTGTGTTTTGGTGAAATCAAGTCCTAAATAATAAACAGATTTTATTTTACATACCCTACAAATAAACTTTTTATTTTACAGGTACTTAGTACTTTTTTATGATACCACACATTTAGGGCAACTGAAATTAAATAAAATCTCATCTCCCAAACCCCAAAAGTACAAATTCACCCTATCACCTATTCTCTGATAACTAATATATGGACCTCAACCCCCTATGTAAATCTTTGTTTCTATGTTTCAAAATATTACATTAGGACCCAGGTCTAAATTTCCAGTGCCTAATTCCATGGTATGTCTACATTAGCATGTGGGGAGGAGTGTGGGAGGTGATCCTGATGAACATACAGTGACTCTTGACTCACATGAGCAGGTTTATATTCTGATTTACCAAGAGTAGATGAGCATATATAATAGAGAAGAAATGTAGTGACATTGACCAGCTGACCTTTCAATGAAATACAACTAAGGCCAACATTTGCCTTAGCAGGCTGGGGCATTCTTATTTAATGAAATGTCCTGATTTGACATACTGATTTCCAAATTAATAAACAGTCTTTTGATAAAACTGTCCCTTCCTCTAGTTCTGGTGTAAGGAGTTAAGACATTATTTTGTCTCTTAGCAGGGATTGGATAAGAAAAGTCTGTCCTTTAATTAACAGGACAAGTTCTTTGAGTGATGTCATAACCTACAGAAAAGAGTACTGAAACCATTCTTAGACTTCTGAGTATAAGTCCTAGTGTTAATATGAGGCATTCACATAAGAACTTTTTCCTTCCAACATAATCACTTCTTCCTCTATCTGCTTCCCCAAGTTTATCACCCAAGAATATTGGCAATAAAGAGCTTAAAGTATTATAATGATAGTTTTAGTCCCCAGGTATGCTAGCACCATGCTGTCCAGGCTGCTCCCAATTGCATGCCATCTTTTAGACCAACATGATTCTTTCAGGAAAGGATTATGGTCAACCTTCTAAAACCGGTCTTAGATTTTTTTTTTTAGGAGCAGATTTTCCAAAATGATCTCAGAGGTGGGGTAACCTATTCTTGCTACCCACTAGTACTTGTGTTCAATGTCCCAGAAAAAAAATGCCCATTTTTGCCCATTAGTTCACACACATGTGGACACAAACAAGGCAGGGAGAAAGAAAGGTGCCTTCTAATCTACTAGAACTGAAGGACCAACCAACCAAACTGGAACTGTGATATCAAGGTGTGAATATTTTGGAACTCACTATGCAAATTATTTCTAACTATTCACAGTAGCAGTTTTTCCCAACCCATTTAGTAGGCAAATAACACATTTGCCTACTACCATGACACCTAGCCCTCTATGTTCATTCACATCATTTCATTAATTTGTTTCATTTAACTGTGCTTATCTCTTTCATTTTGCCTCTATTAGACTAATGAGATTTTCCCTGAATTTTATCTAGCTCCCAAATAATCAGCATTAAGCCTTCCTCCATTCAATCACCTTACTAGGTATGAGAACCATATTTCTGCCTTCAGCATCCTTTTGAAACACTCATTACCCTCCACACTGTCTAAAATTGTGAAACATTCCTGATACAAACATTTAGCCTGAGGTAGATGAATACAGTTCTATAAACGGAAACAACAGGGTGTGTGACATTTCTTCAAAAAAATAAATAAATATAATCCTTTGAAATTAGCTCTCCCAGGAGTCTATTAACCCCACATTCATATCTTTTGAATGGTATATATAAAATACGGTACACTGCTGATATAATCTCTGGACTGTTTTATTCCTTAATGAAGACAAACTAAAACTAAATGAGAAGAGAGATTATCCAACAGAGGTGATATCTGAGAGCATAGCTAACATTTTAATTTCTTTCTGAACACTGACAAGTTGCTCATATATGGGGCCAGTGGTTTTTAATCCAAATATTTAATCCAAATATTATTAAGCCTCAGTCTGAGCCAGGCACTGTGCTAGGTACTGAGGTATATAGTTACTGAAGACTACCTTTCACTCGAGTAGCATCTAGCTAGTGCATATATGAACAAGAAAATAATTATAAAGCTGCATGTTGTTATAAGTTATGGACAAGCTAAGGACCAGGTGCCAGTTTAGGGATTGAGGAAAGGTCTCCTCAGGACTAAAGGGGTAGGAATAAGGCAGGTAAGATAAGAAAAATGGTATTCCAGGCAAAGGGAACATTAGATACAAAGGCACAGATGCTGAAGGATAAACTGTATGTGTGGGAGTGGCTACATTTTAGGAAGGCCTCCATCCTCCACAATGCTTAAGATTATGATTGTTGTCCTTGCCTCAGGCTTTCCAAATAATTAATTGTGAAATTGACCAGTGTTAGAATAATGTATACCAAAACAGTAAGTAGGCTTTCTACTGTCATTTATAAGGATCACTTTAAACTTCATGCACTTGACTATTTTCACGTGGTACTTGTTTGTAGATATATTAGATGGGAATTGACAAGAAGGTCATTTACCGAATAAGCCAGTTTCAAATTATCAATATGGGAGAGAAAAGATATATTCTTTAGGGAAATTATTCAGGCAGGACCATGGTCTTAGACCAGTACTCCTCAAGCTTTAACATACATCAGAATCCTTTGGCGACCTTGTTAAAATACAAACTGCTGTACCCCATCCTTGGCATTTTTGATTCATCATCATCAGGTCAGGGCAGGGGCTGAGAATTTGGATTTCCAACAAGTTCCCAGGTGAGGCTGATGCTGCTGGTCCATGGATATACTTAGAGAAACACTGGTCTATAGACTTCTTTGAAGACATTGCAGTGTCAGTACCAAAACTATCAAATCACATGAACTCTTATATGTTAATCATAAATCAGAGTTTAATACTCCCAAAATAAGAGATTGCATTCAAGATGTTTTCTAACTGAAGTCTAGGGACCTTATATCTCATTCACTCCTCACTCTTCTACCTCCTTAGCTTTGTCCTCTGGGCTTGTGAAAGCAATGTATTTTAAATAATTTATTCCCATACTAAAAGCCTTGTTTTTGACAAGCACACTCTCTCCTGTATTCTGGTGCTTTCTGAAATATTGTTTTGTAAGGAACAAATTACTACCAAATTTAAGAAGTCAACCTCTATTACCCTCATGAAAGCTGCTCGTGATAGTGTGGAGAGTAATCTTTAATGTTTTCTTCCTCGTGAAGGGTAAATCAGGCAAAATAAATGTCGGTCTGACGGGCCAGATACTTGCAGTTGAATTTAAATAATGAAATAAAATGTCATTATTTTCAGGGAACATTTGTCTTAAAAATGGGTGGGAGACTTTTTTTGGCTTCCCAAAACATATATGGCATTTTGTCTAAATGAGCTTTTGCTAACAACATATCCACTGAGCACATTCACTGAAACCATCAAGTGAACCATGCTTCAGAGTAGCCTCAGGTTCTTTAAATGACAAAATGTCTGTGTTTAAACAAAATATAAGCAGCAAAGATACATTTTCACCCAGAAGAGCCTGTTCCCCTCTTGCCTTGTTATGAAACCCTGCTGGCTGATGGAGCCTCTGGTACAATGACTCTGCAGTTATTTTAAGTATCCGTGTGGGAGGGAAGGGGGATGGGATGGACATAAGGTTGATAAATTCCCTTACCCACCTCAGGAGGAGAGGAACTCTGTGCGAGCTGCTGCCTTATTTACCCAGCAAAAAGTGGAATGGATTTGATATGGCCCGGGAAAAGGGGGCTGGGCAGGGGGGCAAGGAAAAGGAAAAAGAGAACATTAAATTGAAAATATTTCTGTTAGTCCATAATTTTTGACTAACACACAGCAAGCAATACGATACTTTTTTAAAAACATTTAAATGAATATATCACCACCATTCATTCTTCTCTTTCCTGTTTCAGTGCTCTTGATAAACTGAGCTGAAATATCTGTGTAGCTCTTATCATCTGTTCGCAACTGGGGCTGTCAGAGGCATGATTGAGAGCAACCCAAGCCAAGCAGAGTAAGAAGCAACAGATTTCACTCTAGGCAACATTTTCTTTTTGCCTAGAAATCACTATACATACTATTCATGGATCTCTTGCTGAGTGATTTCTCTTAGGAAATTTGCCCTCACCAGAACTTCCCTATGTCCAGCCACTTCTACAGGGACTCCTCTCTTCTTCACTGCCTGCCCTCATACCAGCTCAGGAGTCATGAACCCTGTGCTTCTCTCCCAAGCTCCTCCAAGAACATCAGAATAGAGAGGGCAGGAAGGAATGGAAAACAAATGAAAAAGTCACCTTGTCAAACGTCAGAACCCTGACATTTGAATCATGTAATTTAAATGAAGCCTCGGGAATTTTAGACCCAAGCCATAATACATAAAGGATACCAAAATATCATAAATAACATAATACTTAAAGAAAATATTTCTGACAACAGAAAAGAC